>JAAAKQ030445207.1:0-45689 GCA_010016005.3 Zanna intricata | reverse complement strand
TTATACCTACTTTATGTGAATATCACCATAGCAAAATTCATAACAACTATAAATTTAATCTCCAATTAATGAAGTACTTCTCAAAACCAACTGTTAAAAATGATTTGTAAACATGAAACATATCCAGAACTTGTATTTCCATAAAAGGAGATTATAACTTTCAGTATCTTTTGTAAGCTCTAATAGCTTTAATTAATTTGTAAACATCTATGAATTTATAACATTGGCTGCACAGAAAATTTCTTAATTTACTACTTATTAAACAAAGTATATTTAACAAACTCAAATAATAACTAGGAATTGAAATTTCCACAATAAAACTCTTCATTAAAATAGTCAGAAACATTAAGACAATTTAAAGCTCTTAAGTATTCTCAGACTTATTGACTATTATCTCAAATGTTTATCATAAAAAAAAAATATTTTTTACCATAAAATAGTCATTAGTAACTTCCAAAAATATAACATGCTTTACAATTGAGTCATTTGCAATCTTATGATTCTTAAGAGCTAAAGGAATAGCTTAAACTAATAAACAGATAAATCAAATGTAATGTTGGAAGATGCAGATGTGTTGAAAGATGCAAATATTGGATACCTAGAAATTTCTTGCCAATTAGCAACTAATATGTATGTATAACACATAACTTGAACCATTAAATATAAATAAGCCCTCTAAATCATTTAAAAGTCACATGCTAAGTAGTAAACCATCAATCTGTATATTTTCTTACACCCTCAAAATGGTATGGAAAAAATAATATGTATATTATTACACAAATTCAAAGTTGGTTGTAACATACCAGAGGCCTGTTGTAAGATTTGTATGAAATTTTGAGAAAATGTAATAAAGAATAAGTTGTTTGAGATCAGTTCCAAATATTTGTTTTGGCAATGTTAAACAAAAAAATGTTATATGTTGCCATATACAAAAAATTTGTATATAGCAATGAAAGCCATGAGGATCACCCTGACCTTGAAGATCGTTTTTCGTAATAATGAAAATTTGAGGATGTAAATGTGATGAATTTGAAATCAACCTTATGCAAACTTGCTAACTCATTTAATATTAATGAAGAAACCATATGATCTCATTTTTATCCATTAGAAAGAGATGAAATTTTAAAAAATTTGTGTCCGATAATTTGACACCAGAGAACATATTGTATTGGCTTACAATATGCATTTTTATCTCACTCTGTCAAAAATCAAACCTTTATTTGACCAAATTTTTTAACGTTCGATGATCATGTACTTGAACCACAAGAGCTATTATTTTAACTCCAACTGACATTGCTATAAACAATAAAGGTAGAACCTAACCCTTCTCTCTCTTTATCTGTTTGTTTAGCCCCTGAAACTACCATAAGGTATTACTTCAGAGGATGATGTGTATGAATGTGAATGAAGTGTAGTTTTGTACAATCTCAGGTCAACTACTTCTGAGAAGTGTGGTTAATTGAAACCCAACCACCAAAGAACACCGGTAAACACCAAAGTACCTAACCCCAAAGAAAAATTTGCATTACTTACTCGGTATACTTTCACAGGAATTATTATCCTGAGTATTTAGAACTTGGAAAACCATTACCACCAACATCTAATGTGAACAGCTGGAAAGAATTCAGGAAGAATTATGGAAAAAAAATAGGCATCATCAGTAAACAAGAAAAAAGGTTTGTCTCTTCAAAGTTTCGTAGCATGAGCTTAACTCATGCAGCAAAAGATAATCCACAACAAAATAGAGGGGCTTAATTGGAAGATTATGTTCTATCTACTTGTCAGACTGTTCAGAAAGACATTTTTACTTGTTCTTGAGTCTAGATTACTGAATGAATAATAATGTTTCAACTGATTTTAAGACATAAATCTTAAAGAAGAAGAGATAGACTGTATAAGTAATTAAAGTTTTAATCAAAAATAATTTTTCCTAGAATAACATTGATCAGATATAGCAATCTGTTTTTTTTTTTTTTTGTGTGTGTGTGTTTTATTATACTAATTACAGTTTGGCTAACTTTAGCTGAAAGTTGGATGATTTTATAGATAAAATTCCCAAGTTTTTCAAATCCGTGATTTTTGTCTCTAAATAGCACTTTTTACTTGCATAATGACAATAAAGCAAAATTTACTGTAATTTTTGAATCCAGCTTGCACAACTTTCTTTGATTATATAACTATGCAGTTTAAGGTTATAACATCAGGTTATAATTATCTTTATTCACTAGCATTGAGTTCATTACAGATTATAAAAATTAATACATATTTTTACACTGATTATAAACATATATATTATGAACATGGACATACTTTCATATGATGTGCAATGGCATCTTGCGAAAAGTTAACTTTAACAGGTAAGATACAATATTGTGCAAATTATTTGAAAAATGCTCTGTGGAGGGAAATTTTAAAGGGAAGTTGGTCATACTGCTTAATGCAAGACCACCTATCGTGATTATATTATAAATAGCTGTGTTCATAGTTACTGTTCCTGTTTTATAACTTAATATGAAAATACATAAACAGCTTATTATCAAGTTATTAATCAGATTTGTTTAAGCTTTGTAGTCAGTGTGTTTGACTTTTTGAATGATCATACAAAAACAAAAAAAAAACTACAGTCAAAGCTTTCTAGAACATACTTTAATGTCTTAATTTCAAATTGCAGCACAATGTGGGGTGAGATTAAAAGCTCCCAATTCCATTATCCATCTGAAAAAGGACTGGTTCTGTAAAGGAAAAGTATGACATAAAAACAGACTTGTAAAAGAGATGATTATCTGAGGGGTTAGGTTCAAAAATCAAGTCCATGACCTTCAAAGAAAAATTATTGTCTTCAATTTTAAAATTCTTAATTCAACTGTGTGAAGAAGGTTATTTGAACAAGACTGGAAAGCAAATTTCCGTTAAAAAAGCAGGTCATAACAGAAAATATAAAGAAATGGAAATTACAATGGGATAAGAAATATGTAGATATTCTTTAGAAGATCAGTTGAAAATTATTTTCTCAGCCAAAATACATTGCATTGCAAAAAATGTCCACAGTTTGTTCAAATGAGAGATGCAAAATCTGTTTCTCATAAACACATTATTAGTCAATGATGAAGCCAGTAAAGAAGATATTCTGGGAATGTTTTTTTCTGTTAAAGGACCTCATCTTCTTGTTACTATTAAAGTGATGAATAAAGAAAAGTATATAATGATTTTGAAAAACACTACTGCCTTTTGTGGAAAGCAAAAATTGGATGTTCTAGAAAGATTTTGCTCCTATCAATATTCAAAAGTGGTAAAAAGCAACAAAATAAATTTGTTAAATTGGCAAAGGAAAGAACTTGTCCAATCTCAAGCCATATTGAGAATTAATGGTCCATATCATAATGGTCCATAAGAGAGAAATGAGGAACCAGACCACATGATAAATAAGAAAATAACTAATAGAGCGCTTTGGTTTTAGAATGAAAACATTTAAAGAATAATGTGTAAAACTAATTCAATTTATATTAAAATGATTGAAAGGAGAAATAAGAGTATAAAGGTAAAAGGAGTAATAAGTGTATAAAAATAGACATTTCATACTAAAAAAATTGTAACTGATGTGTAAAAAACATGTAAGTAAAATAAAGATTTATTAAAGTTTAAAAATGTATGGATTAATTTGCACAAAGTATGCATATACAGGTGTAAAAAGTAAAATCAGTTATACATTATTTATTTTAATGTGTTTTTATATTCTACAGCAAATTGAAGATAAGTAATAACTAATTTTAACTAGATATTAAAGTTATAACCTCTAAATGTGCAGTTATGTAATCAAGTTACAAGACAGATCTAAAAAAAATAATATCAGATAAATTTTAATTTATTATTATAAAATACTAAACTAATTAATTGGAGATAAATATTATAATATTAACTTTTGTAATTCACATACGAAGAAGCTACCAGGAATTTAGCAATTATAATAACAATAAATTTAATCAAATTCAAAATACTACATACATAAGATCTAGTTTGAAAAAAAATTAATAATTCAAACTAAATTTTTAAAAAATTTAATTAAAATTTAGAAACTGTTCTTATCTAAAATGTAATAATACTAAACAATTAAAAATAAAATGTAAACAAAAAATGTTATCTTTAACTCACAATGTGTAAAATCAATTGCACAGATTACACTAATACAGGGTGAGCAACGTAAAACTGAACCCATGATGAAACTGCTACCCAACACTATTTATGAAAGAATCTCAGTGCGACTAGTGGATGAATATGTTACTACTGATTGATACTGCTGTTTGTCAGATGGTTACGTGTCAGTGCAGTATATGTTTTGTTGAAATGTAGTATTGTGAGTGCAATTGTATTCATGTAAAATGCCTTATTCAATCCAGGAGAGGATAGCTAAAGTTAAGGTCTATATTCGTTCTGAATTGTTTGAAGAATCATGTCAAGAATTCATAGAAAAATTTCTGAATACCTGTATCCCAGCAAAGAGTATCATACACAATTTAATTAAAAAATGGGTGTACAAAGGTTCGGTTTCAGATGCAAAACAAAATAGGCAACCTTCCATTAGGACTCCACAGGCCAATGACAATATTGAAAGGAGAATTACTGCCGGACGGAGACAGACAAACCAAAATGATTTGATTATTACAACTAGCTTCTCAAAACACCTTTCATGTGAATAGATAGACTCAATGTCATATTTCACGTCAGACAAGGCATGGCTTTATTTATCCGGCCATGTTAATGCACAGAACACCAGGTATTGGATGGTGAGGAATTCTCGTGAGATATTCTAGTGTCCACATCATGATGAGAAAATTGGTGTTTGGTTTGCTGTTTCCAGTAGTTGTGTAGTGTGACCAATATTTTTTGACCGGCCTGTCAATACACAGGTTTGTTAGCAGAGGACGGTGACCTCCACGTATTTCAGAGTTTTCTATCTGCAATTTTTTCCTTTGGAGCTACTTAAAGGAGAGAGTTTATGCATATAATCTCCATATATTGACAAATTGAAGGTGAACATTCAACGAGACATCAATGCAACTGACAACACTTTGTGTTAGACGGCTCTCAATATGATCAGTCAAGCAAAAAATTGTGTCGATGCCAGGATGGTCATTTTGAACATCTTTTGTAACAATAAGGCAAATAAATGCAACATTTAAATTATGCTGAAACATGAAACAAGTTTTTCTAATTTAATTTATTTGTATCATTCATAAAATTTCATACCAACATAATCTACCAATTCTGCAGCGGTTACATTATAGGTTTGGTTTATGTTTTTACCCTGTATAAAACATTAAGCAGCCCTTGTATATTTTTTATTAAAAAAACTAGTAACATCCATTATGCAAAACTTTAGGCTAGATACTAAATTTTTAAGAGTTATTAACTAGTAATTGGTATTCATTTATTTTTAAATATTCGCTACTATTATTATAATAATTATTTTTATTATTATATCAACAAATAATCACATTAAAATTATTATTTTATTTCATTACAAATAAATATCACCAAATAAATAATTTATAATATTTCTAAAATACTTTTTAGCCCATTAATCAATATTTAAAACATTTTATTTTTTAATCACTACATATTCACATTTACTGTACAACATACTTTTATTACTAATGATCTCAATTTAAATAAAACATTTTATATTATATGAGATTTTAAAATAAATGTAATAAGTGTAAATGAAAGTTTTTTTTTCACAAATAAGAACTTTTTCTGTTTATTTAAAGATTTTATTTGTTTAATTTAAAGTAATAATTTAGTTATATCCTTTACCATTATAAAATCCTCTCTACATGATGTTATTATTGTTATTTTTATTATTATTATTATTATATTATACTTCGCACCAACAAATAAACTCACAGAATTACATTAAAACTATAAAAAGTTTTTTTGGAAGTTTCATATCTTAAAAATTATTATTTTTAATATTCAGGTAAATTTACATCTACTATAAATTAATAGAAATAAAGAAAGTATTAAAAATGTTTACAGTATGATATATTCTCATTAAAAAATCAAAAATTAAATTTTTATAAAGTCTATATGATCTAATTCACAATTTTAAATTCATTTTCATTAGGTTGAAGAAACAATTACTATAAGTTACTACACTTATCATAAAAAACAACATAAATTAATTTAAAAAAAAAAAAAAAATTATGAACTGTTAACTCTTCTTTCATGAACATATTTTTATCATAACTGAAAAAATAATGTATTTTTAGTTAGTAACCACTAGCTTTCTCTTAGGTTTTTGTTATTTCACTGTTTTTTTTTTGCAAAAAGATTTCAAGTAGGATTTTGATAAAAATATTTGTGAACAACTGCAAAATCCTTCGATAGATTAATTTCAAGTATTTATTTATTTATATTTTTTAAGAAATTAAAAATGATGCATTTTTATTTATAAATTGTTATACATTCATTACATATTCAATAAATAACTACAGATGTTAAACCTGATTACAGTTACATAGACTGTAATAAAAAATTACTTTCACAACATAAAAAAAAATGTCAATACTGACAAGGATTCAATTCTAGAAACTGACGAATAAAAGTCTAAAAAGATATTACCGCTATGAAGGAGGTCAATGCATAGACAGAATCACACTTCAAATCCTATGAATGTCCCAAGCTCGAAACTGATTAAACAGTAATCGTTAATAACATGTATCCTACAGTTTGATACAGCATGAAAGAGTTACGGTGACTTGTACAGAGATGCACGATAACATCAGTGTTTTCTCTCTACACCAGGAGCAACATTTCTAACTCAAGTTACCTGTTTGCTACAGAAACACTCATACCTAGTGCAGCCTCTGCTGCTTATATTATTCATACATTCAGGCTCTAAATGGAGAAAATATGTAGGTGGAAAAGTTTTTTTTAAGTACTGGTGAAGATTACAGGACATATTTAATGAAACAATTACTGCTGAATAATGAAAATTAATTTTATAATTTCCTGAATAAATTACATTTCAAAGAACTTCTTGAACTATGATAAGAAATACCAATTTCCACTTGTTAATTCAACAGAACAAACTACATTCTGAATGATCAGAAGGCTGAAAATATTAATTTATTGATAACTGGAGAATTTTGACTTTCTTACAACAAAGCTACTTGATTTTAAAATACATATTGCATACACTATACAATATATATTTATACTTTGTTTTTTTATACAAATTTTTTTCCTTATAAATACAACATGATATGTACTTATTTTATGTAATGAAGTAATATGTAAATGGATTAAATTTTTCATCAGTTAAATATGGACTGAATTTATTTTAAAATACTCTTTACAATGAGATCTGCAGAAGATGATTTTTTGCCTGTTTATCAACACATTCACACTAACCAATCCTTCCTACTTAGGTAAGATACACAGATACAAGCAGCATTATTTGATCTTCAACTACCAGTAACAGCAATGATTACCTCGTTGTATTAACGTACTTAAAAATGTTGCAGGAAACATCGGCTAGACACTTGTTGCCAGAGATTATCATCAATTTGTTCAAACCTTATGTACACGTGGATATTCTGAAATGAGTAACTTGAAAAACCATTAATTTTCTAATTCTTTTTTATAAAATCTTAAGTTTTTATTTGTGTAATTAGTAAAAATTGTAAATGAATTAGTTATTTATAGGCGACAGTAATTAATCAAAATAAAAAATTATATTATAAAAATATTTAAAAGTGTCATTGACATATTAATAATAATAAATTATTAAATAAAATAGCAAAATTATAAATCATAGCATAAAATTTGAGATTTTGAAACCTAAAGTAAAAGAAAAAGTTTGAAAGATAGATTTATATTTCATGACAGAATTTAAATTAAATTGATTTGTTTATTTAAGAGATTTTTAAAGACATGACATTTTGGTTGCAGATGATCTCCATAATTTTGAAAGTATTAAAGAATAAAAATATTTAAAATTCTCTCTGTTGATTTCACAAATTTCTTTTAAACAGTGATGTAATGTATGTAAAGTACTATCATAAGATAAATTTATGATGTGTCAGGAGATGAAAACACTTTAAACTTATAGAATATAAATCATTCATTTCTAGATCTTTAATTAATATTTCAGAATTCAGAAAACAAACACAGAAATTCAACATAATTTTATGTCTAAAATTGTTCTTAATATGTTCATGAATGAGTTAGCATCATATATTTAATGGAATTGATATTATGAGCTACACAAGAAAATTATTATAACAATATCTTAAGACTTTTTAAGTGGTAGAACTAAAAACATAAACTGATTTTATTATCTATAACACTAATAATAAGAATAAATATTCAGTAACAATCATTTTGTAATATGAACTATATTATACATTACATTCTTTTCTAAGCTTCAGAAAAAGTGAATTTAATTGACTAATAATTAAAAAATATTATTGTTCTTTTTAATACTGCTGTGTTATAATTAATAATATCATAAAAAGTTACTTACAGAATTATTATTTTGTTATTTTATTTGTTTTAAAAAAAAATTATTTTTTTTTTGTTTTTTTTTTAATTTAATGCAATTAAATGAAAGAAAATGACAATCACAGATTAATATTTCTATTAAATAATTAATTAATTAATAAAACTATATTTAGTATTTAATTTTCTTTTTTTTAATTTGGAAACATTTTAGTCCAGCTCATTACATTTAAAATTTAAATTGCCTAATATAAAGATAAAAAATTAAAACTCTTATTTCATTATTACTTTTACACATCGTGACCAGGGAGGTGTCAGCTCAACTTAGAAGACTAATTCAGGATATCAAAATAAATAAAAATGTCAATGTGGACAAATGCCCTAATGCTTCATTTTCTTATTATCTGCCATTTTGTATTTTTATTTTGTATTTTTTTAAAATACAAAATGGCATATTAGATATTATAAAAAAAATAATATAATAATTAATATAATAAATATAATTATATTAATTATAAAAAAAAAGATATTATAAAAATACAAAATGGCACTTTTAATATTAGTTTTATCAAATTATATTTTATTGGTAATTAAGCCATTTATTGTAAATACAATGAAATCTCTCATTTGATCAAACCAGCTGAAGACAGCTGAGAAATTACTGTAACTGTTAAAGAAGAATGCAATAATTACCCAATCTGGTAATCTTGTGACTGTTTTCTTATATAGTATTTTCAATCCATTTTAATAGTTTCAACCATATCAACTGATTTCAATATCAATAGTTTTATTTTTTATCAACCAAATTCAACTTTTTATCAAAGGGGTCTCACTTTGTTAACATTTTTATTTAATAAAACATAATTTGATAAAATAATATTTATGAAGTAATTAATGATTAAAAAATTTCAATCACTGCCGTTTTGGAATCTTCAAAGGGCATTTGTCTTCATGAACTTTTTATTTATTTTGATATTCTGAATCAGTCCCTTAAGTTTGGATACTCTGTATTATGTAAAATCATATTTTAAAAACCTTAATTAAAAAAATAAATTAAGTGATATTTTTTAAATATAAACTGATAAAAGATATCTAAAATTTATATAAAATTAATAATTTTTTAAAACAAAATAAATCTATTTCAAATAATCTTTTTTAACTTTTTAACTGCTCTTACGAACTTTCCCAAGGAGAAAGACATTGAATCAAATTTGAAACAAATGTAGTAAAATTCAATTTAAATAAATGTGTTAAATTTAACACTTTCAGCGCCACATTTATCATATTGATATATCTGTACAGACCATGTGTATCAAAGGGTGATACACTCATGAATGCAGAGAGCACTGCTAAATATACAGTTGGGCTGGAGGTAAAACTTGCATCATAGGTCTGGCGCTTACAGTGTTAAAAATAAACTTATCAAAAACTTTTTCATTTGAAATATAAATTTTATAATCAAAGTTGCAGACAGCTACATCTAAGATCTCTTATAGAAGGTAATAAGGAAGAAAAAACTAACCTCAAGTAATGTAACAGAATAATTTTTATCTAAGTATTGTATAAAAAAGAAAGATAAATAATTATAAATCAACTAATTAAAAAACAATAAAATAAAATTTGTATTAAAATCAGATGATGTAGTTAAACTAATATCAAATTTTAAATAATAAATTAGATTTTAAACTGTTGAAAATTGTTATTTTTAACATTAATTCTTTTAAATAATTACTGTTTGAGGTACTTTTTTTGTACACATTATCAAACCAGCAATATACTATTCACTAGATATATCAATTTAATAAAACTTGTTATACCATGTTTGTCTTTTAATTTTTGTATTGGGCTGTTTTAATAATGGATATACTTTAAGCATAATCTAATAACTGTATACCTTGTACACACTAAGCTGGTTGGTGTACGTTGATGTGGTGATGTAATCTACTTTTTGACCCTTACCTTACAAGAGCCCTCACAAATGTAGTTAACCTAACCTATGTGTCATGCATAATTTCATTTATTCATGTATATGTATATACTCATGTATCATGTATGTGTACTATATTCATGTATATACTCTAAATGTTGTTATCAAAATCTGTCACAGGAAATGAATAATAATGAAATATTGCACTTTTTTTTTTATTGAAACAAATGAATAATTTTCACAAATTGATATACAATACCAATTTTACATGGAAAAAAAATCTGTAGGACTTCTGGGTTCTTGATAAAATAAGTATTATTATATACTTTATTTCAAACTCTGCATACTTATACCAGTTCAGTTTGTAGAATCTATATCGATATATGTATATTGAATAGAGTATTTAAAATGTAAGCTAACTTTAATTATTAAATCTACTTTAATTAATATCTCTTCTATATATATATATTTATTTTTATATATATATTTATATATCAGGATAATGAGTGAACTAATTTGTGAAGCTGCTACTTGACAGAAACAAACAATATAATGATTTTATCAATTACCAATAAAATATCTTTTTAGAAATATTTTTTAGACATAATTCTAAAAATTGAGAAGGTTTTTTTATTTTTTTAGGAACCTGAACCTGTTTGCAAGTAGCTCTCTATTTTCTTGCAAGTAGAAAATTTTATTGGAGCATGTAATATTAAAATCCAGTCATCAAGAAATTAAATACTGTTGCAAATTAGTTCAAATATATTAGATTGAAATTTAGAGTCATTTTCTAAAAATTTCAAAATGAACATAATAAAAAATCAGCATTTCAGTAACTTCATCGTAAAACATCATTGTTGCTAATTAGGTAAAAACAGACCTACAGAAGGAAGATTTCATAATTTAAATATGAGCCTGGTATAATTAATAATTTTTAAAATATCATTAATTTCTTAATTTATTATTTTTTTAAATATTAAAATTAATATTACAGAACTGAAATAAAACACATGTACATAAAACAAAAAATATACATATATGTATAATTACCTAATCAGTTTATTACCATTGTACATAAATAAATAAGAACCATAACAATTAAAGAGAAAATAATTTTAATACTTTACCTTTTAAATGTTAATAAAGATGAAAAGCTAGGCTTAAATTTTGGTTTCAATAATATTAGTAGATTTTAAAACTAATTTAAAACTTGGTTTTACAATTTTTAGAAACTCATTATCAATCATTTAGATTAATTAACGTTACATTAGTGGAATATTCTGGAAAAATTGATCAGATTAAATTAATTAATGCACTTATCCTAATTTATTTTTCATTCAAAACAATAGGAAAAAATAAAATGTATTCATATGAGTTTAACTAACAAGCAAGTAAAAAAATCACAATGACTGATATTTTCACGGAAAAAAATTAAACTTTTAGGTTTGACAAGAGAGCAGTATTTTACAAGTTACTTTCTTTTCAAAAAAGTATTTCTGTGTACCTTATCTTAATAAAAACAAAACATTCTGGTATACAATTTCATATATCTGAAAATATATTTTTGTTGTATATGCCAAAGTTATAGAGCATTTTTATGTCATACAATACACGTATGAAAATACAATTTACCACTTATGCCCAGCCCAGCGTATGAATTTATACTGACATAATTTCTACTTTATAATATATAAAAGTGTGTTTTATATGTACCAATATCTAAGAAATTATGTAATCTTTCACACAGTTTTTTTTTAATAAAAATTAAATTATCAATAAAAAAATAAACAGGCTTTTTTTTACATAGAAAAAAATGAAAAAAAATTTTTTCAGAGTAAAATTAATTAAAGATTAAATTATGGTCTTTGGAAGAAATTTTACTTTATGATTATTATTAAGCCCCAGCCATATGCACATGTTTGAATGGCATAATAAAATCTACATATTAATATTACACAAATTTTTGCTATATCACACAATCACACAATTTTTGTAAGCCTAAGAAGGATTTTTTGAATAGCTTTTATAGGTAAAATTATAAAAAATTTCCTTATTTTGATTGTTTAAATAATTAAAAATTAAACAAGTAATTAACATTGAAAACTGCTCACAATGTGTATTAATCCTATACAATAAACAAATAACATCTAAAGATAATGTCATGGAGTAAAATTTTAGAATTATACTGAATCCATCTTATTATAGATATTTATAATAAATTAATTATTTAAAATGTAAAATTTTGTTCATTTCATCCTATTATCATTACACTTAGCACTTACTTAGAGTGATTCATAAAGCAACAGCTTGCTTCCAAGTAATTTCATTAATTTTTTCCCAGCAAAAAGAAAAGTAGATGTACAATCTGTATGTTTTACTTTATTTATTTGTTGCAAAATAAATATAAACTTAAATATCAAGTATATGTAAAAATCATAATAGTACAAACAATTCTGATGAACAATTTCACTAAAAGATTTCAAAGAAATTCAAGTTATTCTACATTAAATGTTTCTAGATTAGTGACTTTAGAAAGATAACATATCCTGCTTTGTACAATTTAATAATCAATTTCTTTATAACCGTGTTTTCCAAAACTATAGCATTAGGAAATATTTCAACAAAATATTTACATTTCCTTTATGAGTGATCTTGCATTTAAGAATCAACAATGCCAACTCTTGTTGAAGAGAATATAAAATTTCATACAAATAAATGAACAAAAATAAAACTACAAAAATAAGTACTTTTGTGACAAATAATACACTACAAAATTATATAAAGAAGTTGCAGATTTCAAATTTGTAATTCTGATGAACTATAAAAAACAATAACACATTCTACCAGCTAAAGGTTCAAAATTTAAAAAGCCCACCAGTTAGTTCTGTTCAATGACATGCATCACCACTATTTTTTGTTTACATGAAAATGGCGATACCTTGGAAGATGTCACTTTGTATAAAGCAGTTTACAGTGAAGCCATTGTTTAACTGTAAATTTTTCCACATGTTCAATAAACAGCCACCGCATCATAAATAGATTTATGAGTGATATAATAAATTCATAGAAGATGATCATATATGCAAACAGAAAAGCAATGATTATCCTAGCATGTCTATAACCATGTTGAGTGTATTCAAGAACTAGTGTTCAAACCAAGCACTAGGAGATTTATATCATAGGCAAGCAATCAACAACATTATGTCACGTACTTAAAAAAAACATTTATAAGAGGCATATTAATTGTAATTACTGCAGGCAGTGAATCCTGGATCACAACAGGTTTGAATTTAGTGTGAAATTCTGCAGTTTATGGAAGGGATCATTTTTCAAAACAACTAACTTTTTCAGATAAACCAATATTTCATCTCTCTGGTGAAGTTAATCAGATGAAATTAGGATTGAGGGAGAGTGAAAATCTTAGCATAGTTGTTGAACATGAAGGCAAATGTGTTTTTTACCAATTCCATAAGCAAAATTTATAGTCCTTTTTTTTTCTCAAGCAAAATTTGTCTGGAATTTTGTATCTGAACATAATATAAAATGGGTTATTTCACTGACTTCAAGAAGATTCAATTAACTTCATTCCTAAGTATCATTTCCATTTGTATTTAATCTGAACAATAACATTTATAATGATGGATCAATCAGAGGTCGATTAGAAGATTTTATTTATCATTTGTAGTCTCAAATCCCCAGATCTTAACCTCTGTTCTTTTTATCTGTGGAAGTAAATAAAATAAGACAACTTTCTTCCATCCTGCACTGCCTACTACTCTTCAAGATCCAGGTGTTGAATTGTGAAGATGTGAATTCAATAGTTTATGTGTGACAAGAAATGGCTACTATTTTAATATTTATTGAGCGCATACTACACCAAAAGTTTGAATGTTTCTGTATCCAGTGATGTGGTAATATTTGTTGCTGTCTTATAGTATATTAGAAATAAAAAATTGAAATCAGTTCTTTCTTTCTGAATAACCCAGTATTGATTAAAAAATGATTTATTACTACGATTAACTATGATCTAGTACATCCATGCCGTTACAAATTAAAAATGAAGGAAACAAATAACGCAAGCTGTTTTTAAATTATAAACTGTAACCTAAATATACATTTTTATAAATCAAATAAATTAATTATGTGAATTTTGTACTTTCTTCATTTGTTAATTTCAAAGTTTTACTACAAAATTAACAATAAGAAATAAGAGATATTTTTAGTTATCTATTAGCAGTTAAAATTCAAAACAATAATTCATGCGTACAGTTTTAAAAAAAATTTAATAATTTGTTTAGATTTGTACCTTAAATTATAAAAATTAATAAAAAAAATTATAACACTTTTTAATACAGTTTGCTCAGATTATTAAATCTTCTTTTATTTCTATATAATTTTGTCATTTATTTTATTTTTATTTATTTATCAGATTTTTATTCCAGCAATCAATTTATTTAAAATGTATATATTGGTCCCATCTTATCTAATTCTTTTTTAAAAATAAAAAGACCAAATTAACATAGAATATCAGTTTTATTTAAGTTATGAAGAGATTTAAAAAAAAAAAAAAAACCCATACGATGTGACCAAATCAAACAACTATAAAGTTATAATATTAAAAACAACTACCTTAGTAGATCATGAATATATATTAACGTATGGCAGAATATACAACAAATGAATATAATGTAAATTTTTTAACATTTAAAAGACAGTTATAAAAGAAGGCACAAACAGGCCTAAAATTTTGATAAATATTAAAACATTTTTATTTACTACAATAACAAGAACAACAAAATATTAATTATTACATGAGTGGCAATATGATGACAAAATTATTTTCTTTCCAGCAAATGCTTTCTAATTTTTTATTCCATTTAAAGCTAGTAGGCCACCAAAAAAGTAAGAATCATACACTTTTTATATTAGTTTACATTTAAACATGAAATAACAATATGTAATCATATTTGAATTTTAACCTCATGTTGCAAAGTAATTCAGTTGATTAATAAAAAAAATACAGTACCTTAAAAAAGAATTCAATTTCTAAATATATGTATGTCTTCTAGAAGAATGCAAGTAACACTACCTGCAACACTACTGATAAAGATGGTGTGTATAACAACAGTTCTAAAAAGAACATCCAGAAACATATTTTACATATTTAGAAGGTTTTTTATTTTATTTATTATGTTTTTAAATAAATTGTAATTAAATAGATGATCGGCTTATGGGCAACTATAAATTTTAACCTTTTGGACATCTCTTTTATGAGTACAGTTCAAAGATATAAATTTTCTTTCTTAGGTTACACTCAGTAAGATTAAAAGAAACTCCTAACAATTCCATATCAAATTTGTTTTAAACAAATGTATACTTATTGACATACTGATGACATTTAGTTAGCTGTAATTTTTTAAAACACTTATAAAATTACTTTTCTATAATTTCAAAATCAATGTGCTTTAAAATATTTAACTATATATCAACAGATAATTTTTAACCAATTCGTACAGCAGTCGGTAATTTTTGGTTATCTACGTTTACGAGCACCTTCTTTTTTTTTTGTGATGTGTATGTGAATTCAGCCTATTTCAGAATTTAAAAAAAGCTACTGATGATGATTCAAATTATTTAATCTAACAAAAAATGAGGATTAAATCCTTAAAAAAAATAAAACTAAATAAAAATCCAGTTAATATAATCTAAACAGAAAAAAAAATTGTCATAACAAACTATAATTCTGAAGAAAAATACCGATTTCATTTTAATACACATACATATATATCTCATGCTTAAAACAATCTGAAGTTAACAGGCTCAGAATGAAATTTATAACTGTTCAAAAGATTAAAATATCTAGTTAGCCACAGAATTGCAAAAATTCATTATATATATATATATATAGACATAACTCACAAAAAGAGAATAAAAATGCACCTTTAAAAAATGATCTATATTTCATTAAAAAAAAACCTAATAACACCTTCATAATAAGAAATTTATATTATTAAAAAAAGAATATATTAATAAATCAGAATCAAAACTAGAAGTAAATGAAGTTTTTAAATATTTGTCAATAAATTCATGTACATGTTTAAAAACAAAATGTATTTTCAGTTTCTCCAAAATGTTTAATTAAAAGAACGTTGGTTTTAAAATTTTCAAGCAAAAAAAATAAAACAAACCATTGTTGAACATACAATTTTAAGTCCTTTTTAAAAACAAAACTTTTTCCACTTTCAATTTGTTTTTCTTTCTCTATTAATAAGCTGTTTGTATAAACAGTTTATTATTAATATATTAATTAAAATAATATGAAATTTAAATTAGTAACATCACTTATTATGAATGTGCACTAATAAAACACTTACAAAAAAGCAAGATTTTTCAAAAGAAAAAATTAAATTTACAGCATTTTCATAAAAGCAATTATTGTATATGTATATGTCTGTATATAATTAGCTTGTTTTCGGTGTGCACAGGCCTATTTATTAGTATGTGCGTTTACATGCAATGTGCATACATTTTACGAGTACAAAGAAATTACAATTGATTAAAATTTGTTCCTGTGATTCAGGAAGGAGATAATAAAAGAAAACAGCCAAGATTTTTCTTTATTACTGACTATGCAATCGCCCAGTCGATTTCGGTACTGCTCCTACTATACGAACTCTTGTAACTAACCTATTATCAGAAAACTGTGGGGGAGGGGCGAGAACTTCTTCAACTAAAGCCGAAGCAGCGGTTCCACCAGTAAATTCTGGAGGCGGTGGGACAACCATTTCACCATCACGATCATCCGACTCTGCTTCGATAGGAGGTGGCAGCTGTGCCAATGAAACAGCGTTCCGTGTCAGTGTCGCTCGTTGTTGACTTACTCGCGGTAGAGTGGCTGTTGCTGTTGGTATCGAATCGCTTGGCGTATCAAAACTATGTTGCGGTACTTCTTGGTCGGAACTAACACCACTTGATGAATTATCTCCATCTTCCGCTCCTGGCAGGAAATCATTTGGATATGATTTTGAACTTTTTAACTGTGTGCGGACCTTTTGTATTTCATCAACACTAAAACTATGAGGTAAACTGCCCGAGCTGGTACTACTATTACCACTTCCTTCATTGTTTGTAACTCTAACTACAGTCTTCTCTACTTGACCGCCTTCATTGTCGCTTTCACCTTCACTCAAGCTATAATCGGGATCAGGAATTGGTGGTGCATTTCCAATCGGTTTATTCCTATTCCTAATAGGTTGTGCATATGGATTTACATTAGAAACTTGCTGAGGTTTGAATGTGGACGATGGTGAACGTAAACTATAAGACTTACGAACCTGTACAGAAGAAGAAAAATTAATAATAAAAAGATTGATAACTTCAACTTAAATCAAACAAAGAAAAAAAATTGTCAGTTATTAACAATATAATACATAGATTTATAATAAATATTTCAAAAACTTATTGATTTAAATTTAAACTACAAATAGGATTTATTGACCTGTGGACGTGCAGAATGAGCCGGAAGAGATCTAGAACGGTAACCAAGAGTTTTGACATCTTCTGGAGAAGCATACAACTTGGCACTATTGGCAGGGCGAAAACTGGACATGATTCCATCTGTGCCTATAAAGAAAAAAACAAATTGTGTGTAATTTCAAGTAAAAGTAAAAGATAAGGAACTTACATTTACAAATAATTTATTGTTGTACAAGGTCCTACCCCAAATTTCCTGAAATGTAACATAATCACACATAGGTATGGGGCTCTTATTCACCACCAACACCTTTAAATTAATTTTCTTAAGAGCTCATCACTGATTGTGGCATTCTACCACAAAAAGAGTGTGACCTGAAAGTCTTTTTTGTAGAGAATATTCAGTAGTCACTGCAAACATGCGACTTGAATCACTTCTATTATATCAAACTGCCCCTTCAACTTGAGAAAGAGAAGAAACTGCACATAGCCAAATCAGGCAAATAAAATGGATGAGGAACAACTGTCATGGTACAATAGATAAAATAAAAGTAGTATGTGATCTTGTACTGACATGGTGAAGGATTTAATTAATCCTGCCCTCCTTCTCTAGATATTTACTTATATTCTTTCTCCCTTAGCTGCCTTAAGACAGCAGAAATAAAATTCTCAATTAATCATCTGACCAGGTAGTACAAATCCTACAAGTATTAAAAAAACAGATTGATAAAAATTTAATACTGCTCCTGACTTGACAGGGTTTTTGCCCTAAGGTAAGAATGGCCTCTTCCACGGGAATGACTGCTACTTAGTTTCAGAGTCATATCCCTGACCCTGTAACAATCTTAGAAAAGAAACCTGGGTCCATTCAGAACAGTTATTTCAAATTGGTACAAACATTATGCGGTAATTTTTCTGTTTATCACTCAAAGGTCAGGAACAAATTTTGCAGCAATCCTTCTCATATTCAATTCTTATGACAAAATTCATTGACATATACCATAGACAATCCCATGATGATACAAATGTCACTGATGGTCTCCTACTATTGTAAGAGACCATCAGTGACATTTGTTTGCAATGCAGTTATGCACTGGATTGCATGTAGTTATACAAAACTTAATACAAAGAGCGTTCATAAAGTATAGCAATCATTAAAAACCTTTCAACCATTAAAGATATATAACTGAAATTCAGCATTTTCAGAACAAATCCACCAAACCCAACTATTCAAGAGGATTGTTGAGATTTAAGCTTTTTAAAGTTAGTCTGAAAAAACTAAATGTTCACCTCTTTGGTTAGAATTGTTAGTATGTTTTGGTGACTTCAGAATGGCATATAAAAAAATAGAACATAGGTCCTAGAAAAATAGAACATAGGTCCTAGGTGACTAGGGGTCCTAGGTGACTAGGGGTCCTAGGGACCCCTAGTCACCTAGGACCTGGGGCCTGGGTGCTTACTTTGCCAAAAGATGTATTTTGGCATTGAACCCAGGTCAGCTGAGATATTTACTGTTTGGATGAGAATGGAAATGTGGAGGTTAACTACAATTCACGGTATTAAATATTCACAGCAGTAGATTTATACAGAATAATGGATATAAATTTTAAGTGGGTTTAAGTGAACATTACACGATAGTGAAGCATGAACACAGACAAGAGTGGTTCCGAAAATAAAATCAAGAAATAATCTCAAGAATAGATGAATATATTCTCAACAAAATATTTTGTGTGTACCAGTACTGAAGTAAATAAAGAAGAAAGACCCCTGCGTGAGTGGCCTATGTGGCCCCTTGCACAAAAGTTTTGGCAGCAGACAGCATAAAACCTAATCAACTTAAACAACATTTGAAAACACTTCATAACGAGACTTCTTCAAGTTAAATTAAAATCATATGAAAAGCAAACATCATTTTTTAAAAAAACTTTGTGCATGAAAAAGCTTCACTTGCCTCTTACAAACAAAGTTTCATATAATATAGCCAGATGTAAAAAGCCTTACACCATTGGTGAAGAGCTTATTTTGCCAGCTGCAATTGAAATTGTAGAAATTATGTTCGGAAATAATTTTGCCAAACAATTGCTGCCTTGTTAAATTGGTGATATAGCTGAAGATGTACAGCATCAGCTTTTCGGAAACTTGTGTGATAAATTATTTTCAATTCAGCTTGGTGAGACAACTGATAGCAATAAAGAGATATTTCATTGCCTACATTCAATTTTGTGATGGTATGTCAGCAGTAGAAGAAGTAGAAGAACTACTTTTCTAAAAACCAATAACTCAAAGCAACAGCACTTGCATTATTTGCTATCTTAAATGATTTTATAGAGGCAAACATAGAGCGGAAAAATTACATTGGAATATGCACCGATGATGCTCGTTCAATGTCTGGAAGATTCCAAACTATAAAAGCACTAATGAAACAAAAATCTTTACTATGTGTCTGGACACATTGCATGAGAAGTTCTGGCTTCTAAAGAAATGAATCCTGGTCTGAATATTGTGCTAACAGAGGTTGTAACTGTAGAAAATTATATAAAAAAGAGACCCCTAAAATCAAGAATCTTTTCTGCACTTTGTAAAGACGTGGATCAGTATATTCAGTGTTACTAAAAGATGAAATCACCATTTTTCTAGAAGAGGAAAACTGACCAGAAGCCAAGAAGTTTCGAGATGGTTTATTTGTAATGGAGTTGAGCTACTTGGTCATCATATTTGAAAAATTAAATACATTGAATCTTCAATTCCAAGGAGTAAGTGGAATTACTTACTCCTTGGAACTAAAGAAGTAAGTAATTCCTTTAACTCAAGTGTTAAAGTTGGATACAAGTGATAAAGTTAATGCTTTTTGCAGAAAATTTGAATTATGGAGTAGAAATTTAAAGCAATAAAGCCTAGAAATGTTTGCAAATATGGATGAATGTGTTAAAACTTACAAGGCTGAAAACAACATGCGAAAGATGTTTTGTAATCACTGAAAATCATTTAGTCATGCTGGCAAAGAATTTTAAAAAGTACTTTCTTACTGACGACAACTTGATAGCAAGTTACAAGTGGATTAAGGATCCATTCCAAAATACTCCCAAAAGGCTCTCAAATGCCAAAGAAAAAATCTTCATAGATTTCACGGCAAAATCAAAAAAAAATTTAATAATAAATTACTCTTTGAATTTTGGGCAGAAGTAGATGATGAGTTTTCTGTACTGAAAACAAGAGCATTTAGTATACTATTATCATTCAACATTCAACATCCTATCTTTGCAAAACCGGATTTTCTGTGATGGCTGCTTTAAAGACAAAATATTGATCTCAGCTAAATACACCAAAAAGAACTCATAGTTCTATTTGTAATATTAAACCTTCTTTTGATAAACTTTGCTTAGCAAGACAAGCCGAAGGGAGTCACTAATAATTATTAATACATTGTGCAGTATTGATGCAATCCTGTTTATAAGTGTATTATACCAATGTAAACGTGTATTTTATTATTTATTATGTCAGAATATATTTTGTTTTGCTTTCTTTTCAGTAAATCTGTTTAATAATATTTTCTTTTTTATATGCTTGCACCCTCTTTTAGTGTTACCACACCCTCCTAGGGGGGTACGACCCACTGGTTGAGAAACACTGCATTAGAGACTTATTAGATTTCTGAATCTGTTTCTTGATTTTTAAGTAAATCATGAGGACTTAGAGTTAACTGAATTGTAGGATGAAATTGTTGTTGTGATCAACACTTGTTTTGTTGGTATGAGATAGTACCTTTGGTGTTTAAAGACTCAATCAAGAAATTATCTGAGTACATAGTCTAACTGAAGTTTAGATAACTTAATTTAAGAGCTTTTATGTGAAACCTTTTGTTAGAAGAAGGCGCAGGAATCATGCTACCATTAATCAGATAATTTGATAATTGAGGGTTGTAAGTTATGGTAGGTAGATGATCATGGTTGGAAGAGGCCATATGAAGGCAATAGTAATTTGTGTGGAAATGATGGACATGAAAATTTCACACACTGATCGAAATATCTACTGAGGCATATACATCAGTAGCATCCTGATACAGGCCAAATTGATGGTTGTGTTGTCTTATCAAGTTTAGAGGATCTAAAAGATGACCTCCAGTAAAGCCTATCAGAGCTGCACATGAAGGGGGTGGTATGGCAACCAGGATCTTCACAAGGAGATTTATTTATTTTTACTTTATTTATTTTTCCAGTCTTTATTTTAGAAAATATAATTTTTTTTAAAAATGCCAGTGAAACATAAAGAAAATAAAATGATCTAACAAAGTTGAGAAAAAACTTAAGGGGTATGAGGAATCAGGAACGTAACCAGAAAAGACAGGAAAAACTATAGTAAGTAAGTGTGAGAAGGAATTGTTGTTCATTAAAGGTTGAGAAAGATAAAAATAAAAAGATATAAGAAAGATGAGAGGAGAAAGAAGAGAGACAGAACATCTGGAATGCTAGCAAATATGAAAAAAGAAGGGACAAACGCCACAACTACAAAGTCTATCAGTACTTATTAATACATACAAATACAAGGTGGATATATTTTAAGAACTTACCATTAGAGCCAGTTACATTAGAATGCTGATCTTCTCTACCATTTGTTGGTTCCTTCAGATCAACCTTAACAACAGCTGAAGGAGGTGGTGGTGGAGGGGGTGGGTGATTAGGAGGTGGCAATGGAGGTCGTAATTCTTCTTGACTTCGGTGTGCTCGTGGTACTGTAGCACCAGAAGCTGCAACTGCACCAGCCAAATCTGGTGTACTATGGAATTCACGATGTAATTCCGGTACTAAGCCTATTCCAGCCATGCTGAACCTTACCCTTACATTTGACTAAAAAAAACAAATAATAAAAAAAGTACAGCATTAAATACCTTTAATAATTAATAACCAACATAATGATAATTTTAATACAATCTTATTTAAAACAAAATATATTTTTCAAGTCAGACAACTTTCCTATAGCCAGGAAACTTAAAAGTCAGGAGACTTTTTTGAAATTTCATGGTTATTTGAAAGGAAGAGCAGTAGCTTATTTACATCTAGGAAAAGTTAAATTCATTTAATCCAATCCATAGATACCAAGTAAAGCAATAACTAATAAAAAAAAGTCAAAACATTAGGCTTATTACCCACAACCCCTTACTGAAATCATCTAAATATATAACCAAAGTAACAAAGTCACACACTAATATAATGGAATCATCTAATAAATAAAAGAATAGACTTTCAATACAGAAGCTGTTAAAAAGAAAAAGTATTTTTTGTACCCACTATATAACTATACAATATAAATTCATAATTAGGAAAGTAAAAAGTCAAAAATCATTTTTTTTTTCTTTTTTAATTATATGCACAGTAATCTACATACAATTGAGAAATTTTGTTTTAATGTTCAAAATTAAATCAGTGAATTAAAAAAAAACTAAACAGAGTGATTACATCAATATCATATTTTTTCCAATCTAAATAACCTTACATAAAAATTTAATCATTTTATCTACATAATAATGTTTATCACAATTAATTAGTAAAAAGAAAAATATATACCTTTCCTTTGTTGCGTTTCATTTCAGCAACACTGGCATAAACACGAGGTGTTCTTGCAGGTGAAGAAGGTTGTGAACTACCAACAGTTTGTGTACACTACAATAAAAAAAATATATATGTATATGTAAAAATACATCAAAATTAATTATTTATTTATTTAGCAAGTGAACAATTTATATGCAAATTGGAAAATAAGATTATGCTCAAAACCATTAACATAAATGTTATGTAAAATCTAAAAATATATAGTCTTCTAATTGTTAAATAAACACCATCAACAGAATATATTATATACAATATAAAAAAATAAATAAATAGATCAAGAGGAAATAATAAATAAATAATTGATAAATAAACAGTACTTACAAAACTATAAAATAGAGTAGCTTTTTTAACTAGTGAGAATAAGAGTAAAAAATATGAATAATTTGTCGTTTTAGATAATCCTGGTAGAAAGTGTAAATTGATCTTAAAAACATTTACCTCCAACTCAGATTGCCCAGAACAAAACCTCATACATATATTTTTTTTAAATATATTAGATTCTTAAAAATTTATCTCAAAAGAAGAAATGGTAGGTTTATTCTATTTTCTACCTAATCAAAATAGTAATTTTTATTTTGTTTTTATTCCTTTTTACATATACTTTTTTTTATTTGTAGATGAATATTGTAAAGAAAATTATTCAAAACCAAAAATCAAAATTATTTTTGCTAACATAGATTAATTTTGTAAAAAAAAATAATTTTATATATAGTTTTCATTAGCATAGATGAATTTTAAAAAGGAAATCATTTAATATTTTGTTTCTATTAAATTTAGATTGCAAAATTTTTTTCTTTTAAATTATACATTTAAAATATTTTTATATTATATATCATACAATTTAAACAAAAGCTTATTTAAGTTTTTTTTTTTAATTTGAAATTTTTTTAATCAACAATTCCTGACAATAATAAGATTATTTGATTAAAAAATTATTTTATAACAAACATTTTTTTTAGATTAGTCAAAGCACTTTGAGTTAATACATTTAAATTTGAAATCATGTATCTTGGAAACAACTAATTTTCTATTGAAAACATTTTATTCATGAAAATTTTTGCACCACATTGCATTGTCATCCTTAATGAATATGTATGCTAATTTCAAGATTGATACATTATCAGGAAGTAGAGTAAAATTAAATGACAAAGTTTTTTTATCCTTTGCTGACAGAATGACAGATACGAGTGCAAAAAGCGAGTTAAATAAAGGCATATAAAAATACCTTTAAAGATTCTAAAAGTATTTTAAAATTATACATATCAAAAAATTATAAACAAATATAATATTATGTATACATAATTAATATTTAAAATATATATATATATAATTTTTTTGCAAATTCAAATAACTCATTAAAATATTGACCACTGTGTTAATAATTAATATTATGCAAAATATAAACCACCAAAACATTGTAACTATACATATTTACAATTTAGTATTTTCCTTTGTTCTACTGTCGTTACTGCCAACTCTTATATTATATTTTTATTGTTTTTAATTATATCACGATCTTTGAATATGATTTGGTGGTACATCATTTTATGATCAGGCAACTGGCAACTTCAAAGTACAATTCTTACAGTTTGACTACCTATACCAAGCCCAGGAAACTAGAGATCTACCAAAAATATCAACAATAGAACTATCATATTAGAAATAAAGGTTACATTAAATAAACAGAAGTAGGGAAAAATAAACATTACATACTTTTAGAAAAATCCCCATTTTTGATGATGTAATATGTTGATGATGGAACAAAATAAAATATTATAATAATAATAATAATAATACTTGTACGAAAAAGTAGCAGTTATTGGATCATATTTAATGATATTTTTGAAGAGATAATGTATAAAATAATATACAGTATTGGTCTAATAAAACATCCAGAAATTTTGCTTTGGGTTAAAAAAAATAAACTGGATCAAATTTTTTTCTTAAAAAATTGAAGAAACTTAGAAATTCTTTTCTTCAAAATTCTTAGAAATTTTTTCAATCTTAATTATTATAATGGAAATTATCAGTAACTCAAAATATTATAAGAATTCACAAAAAAAAACCTCAGTAAATAAATATAAATTCTATTATAAACACTGACCTGAAAATTTGATGAACTCATCATATGACCACCATTAGTTCCAGTCTGACGCTGGAATAATTCTTCTAATTCAGCAGCTGTTATTCTACTTGAAGTCGGTCTGGCTCTAATAGAAGCTGTCCTTGGTGGAACTGGTGTATTGCCACCACTTTGATGTATTGATTCAGCACTAGAACTCTTACCAGTACCACATTCCTCTTCAGCATTGTTACCATCTTTAAAAGAATTAGTAATTTTTTTCTTTAATCTATTGCAAGAAGATAATTTTTTCAAAAATATTGAAATAAGATTTTTAAATAGTTTGACCCAGATCATCAATAATAATAATAATAATAATATTGATACATTCTTCAGTAATGCCTAATCTACGAATAACACCTCCGGTGTAAAGTTACTAGCTTAAGACTAATGTCTAAACTGTACATGCACCATACAGTATACAACAGTGAACAGTGTTGCATAAGTTAAATTTTAGTAACAGTAATGCGAGGGCGGTCCAATAAGTACTTAGCCTCACCACCCAATGGCGCCACTATCACAAGAGAAATTTACTATCGTGTAGTACATTCTCGTAGACGGCTACTGTCAAAATTTCAGCCGGATCGGACTCGTAGTTTTGTTTTGACCGCATGAGGAAGCGGGCGTGTCCTCAGATTTTAGAAAAATGGAAAAAGAGCAATATTGGTCGGTGTCTTGTTTTTGGAAGGGAAATCGCGCAGTGAAATCAAAGAGTGCTTGGATGTTGTGTACGGTGACTCCTCTCCTTCAATGGCGACCATCAAAAATTGGTTTAATGAGTTTCAACGTGGTCGCACGTCGGTTTTTGATGAGCCACGCCCAGATGCCCCAAAAACGGCTACCACGAGGAGGACAAAAATCCATGATCTCGTGTTGGCAGACCGCCGATTGAGGTGCGCGACATAGCTGAGACAGTAGGCATCTCAAAAGACCGCGTGGGTCATATCCTGCATGAAATTTTGGGCATGAGAAAGTTGTCAGCATGATGGGTGCCGCATTTTCTCACTCCGGACAACAAGCGCAACTGTGAGACCACTTCAAAGCAGTGTTTGACGCTGTTTAAGCACAATCCGAAGGAGTTCTGCGTCGTTTCGTGACCGTCGACGGAACATGGATCCACTGGTACACACCAGAGACCAAGGAACAGTCGAAACAGTGGACTTAACCCAGCAAACGTGCTCCAAAGAAGGCGAAGACTGTCCTATCGGCTGGAAAGGTGATGGCTACTGTTTTCTGGGATACACAAGGTGTGATCTACATTGACTACCTGGAGAAGGGCAAAACAGTCACAGGGCTGTACTATGCCGAATTATTGGGCCGATTCGACGCCGAATTGCAGAAAAAACGGCCCCATTTGGCGAAGAAAAAAGTGCTCTTCCACCATGACAACGCACCGGCTCACACCTCCGCCCTTGCCATGGCCAAATTGGTCGAATTGGGCTACGAACTGCTTCCCCATTCACCATATTCTCCAGATTTGGCCCCGTGTGACTTCTTTTTGTTTCCAAACTTGAAAAAGTCACTCGCCGGTCAGAAATTTGAGTCGAATGAGGAGATAATCGCCGCCATGGAGGCCTACTTTGCAGACCTCGAGAAAACATATTTTTCAGACGGTTTAAAGAAGTTGGAGCATCGCTGAGTCAAGTGTATCACTAAAAGGAGACTATATTGAAAAATAAATCGCCACTTATCCAAAATTTTCGTTTTTCTTTTGTAGGCTAAGTACTTATCGGACCACCCTTGTAGTACAAAACTTTAGTTCTTATTCATCAAAGTTTAATAAACTCAGTTGTTGTGCAGTATAGAATACATATACTGGTGACTGTCTTTTTGTTACCTACAACATTCTGTCACAGTACACTATTCCCTCTACTATACTAATAATATTCTCAAAACTATATCACGTATTTCTGTCTGAGGAATTACTGAACATCTGTTTACACTTTTTAAACTTTGACAAGTAATACTTAGTTATTGCATGAAGATAAAAAATGATATATATTAATTAACTCCGATGGTTCATTTATGAAAACAATAAATATTCTTAAAAGTGATATTTAAAATTAAAATAACATAAAACTATTTAATCAATATATTATTCCAGATATTTTCTATAACTTTGAAACATAGGTCCTCCTCTCTACATAAATGGTGGAAAGGTTGAGAAAGATGGAAAGAATTATATAAATGTAAATTTTAAGGACTAAGAAAGAAACAGGTATTAAAATTATATAAAAGTATTCAGAATGGAGGTTACAATAATTTTAAAAAATAAATAAAAATGGGAAGAGCTTACTGCAGAATAAAATTTAAATAACTGAAGAGAAAATTTTTGGCATCCATAAATATGAGGGAAAGAAAATTGTGATAAATCTAACAGAAGGAGGGTGGTTTTAAACAAAAAATAAAGAAATAACTGGATTAAATAAACAAGCTTAAAACAAGATTGAGAAATTTGAAAGAGGGAAAGAAAATATATATAACTGTAAACTTTAATATCATGATAGACAAAAAAACATAAGAACCGAACAAGATAAAATTTATAGAAATAACTCCATCTGTGAGAAAAATTAAAAAGAATAAACCAATATAAACTTCAGACCCTAACCAAAATAACTTCTTAAAGATTTTTCACCTTTGAATAACTTAAAGAGTTTTTCATCTTGTTAAAATGCTAGTAGCATGAGATGTGGTTGAGCTACACCATATTGTAGAGAATACCCTATGATTTTAATTGTTATCATATTACAGAATGATGAGCAGCATACATTCATTAATGAAAATTGTTTTAAAAAAGATAATTCTGTCATCAAAACACAGCAACTACAGCAGCACGTATCAAAAAGAATCACCTGATTTCAATAACCTATACCTATGCAACTTCACATGATCAGTGTATGAAATTTGCACCATTTTAAAGCGCACATCCTAGAGTTTCAAATACCAGTCACAAGGTTGCAATACTAGCACTAAAATGTACACTAACTTCAGTCATAAACAATGTGGCATCTGTGCAATAAAAAGCATACTGAATGTTGGCATCCATCAGAATGATGCCAGTATTTCAGGTCATACCGATTACAACCTATACAATCTCTTCAAGTACGTGACAAAAGAGAGTGTAAATGTTCCAGTGATATGTTCTTAAATGACAAGAAAAACAATAGTTTCTTATTGTATTCAAATGTTAATGATGAAGCAACATTTAACTTAAGCAGTAAAGTTTCATATCATAATGTCTACAAATGGGAACTTGAGATTCCACATGAGATCGTACAGCAGAAGCCAAATTCACCAAAAATTAATATTTTTTGATAATGATTCTACAAATAAATATTTACGACCCTTTCTTATTTTAAGGAAATAGAGTAACATAGAATTCTTATCCACACTGCAGGACTGGCTTTTACCATAACAAAACTAATTCTTCAGAAAGATAGGACCATGTTATATAAGTACAACCAAATCATCTGTTTCTTAAATGAAAAATTGCTTGATGCTGGATAAGACATAAAAAAAATTTGAGACTTCAAAATATCTAAGGTGCCAAGATCCCTAATTACTATTACATCTTGTTTCTTTTTCTTGTGGGAATATGTAAAACAAAGAGTTTATGTTTCACCATTACCTGCTGATTTGAATGAGCTGAGAAACAGTATCACAGCTGCAGTAACTTCTGTAACAGAAAACAGTCTGCAACACAGTGCATGAGAATTCAGCTACTGTCTTGATATTATCCATGCAGCAGATGGAGGGCATACAGAACATTTATAACTTGGTAAGTGAAATTTTAAACATTTTTTTAGAAGAACCTAATCTGTCTTGTAATTGTATCACATTTTTATTTTGAAATATAGTATATGTTTGAAATTGGGTCATTCTTTTTTATACATACTGTATTTCACACTCATTTTAGGCTACATAAAAATTCTGCAGTTCCTAACAGGAAAACAACATTGTATAGGAACAAATTTTAGAGGCACTGCTTTAACTTTGAAAAATAAATCATCCAGTAAGACTTGCAGAATTTAAAGCGAAAACATCTGAAGACTGAGACAGGTTGTGATTACAATCTCCATGATGCTCAATTCTTAAGAATCCTGTAGCTTTAGGATTGTCAAATCTGACAATGAGAAGAATTTTACATGCGGACCAACGGTTTCACCTTTTCAAGGTGATGACTGTATAGCAGATAAGTGAAAAAGATTTGGTGAATTAAATTGCATTTTTTCAGACTATTCATCAAAATATTCTAGTGAACCCTGTGTTCTACTGTCATGATGAAACTAACAGGTTGTGTAAACAAACAAAATTTTTTGTACTGGACAGAAAATAATCATTAACAGCTCCATGACAATCCTTTTGACTGTGAATCGCTGTTTGGTATGCTGTGTAAGATTTGCAGTGATAGACCTGTACTTTATTTTTGAGGTGGTAATGCAAGCCACTACTGTAGTTTCCAATCATTATTTTGACACAATAGAAAACTATCTGCAATTGAAACTTAATGAACTTTAAGACCAAGTTGTGATATTTACAAGATTGTCTATAATTCACATATCTAGATAATCCATGGATGTTAAAGAGAAATGTTTGCAGGATGTGTGTAATCTCATACACCCATGACCTGTATGACCAGCAACATCCATGACCTGTATGTTTACCTTATCTCACAGCATGTGATTTTTTTCTATGGAGGGACCTGAAAGCTGAAGTCTATATACAAAAGCCAAAAATAATTGATGGTTTAAAATCTGCTATCCAATAAGAAAATATCTGCTGAAATATCATAAAAACCAGGTAACTAATGGTAAAACTTCATGCAAGTTGCAAAGTTGTATAGATAATGGAGATTGGCATAGGGACAATATAATTTTTAAAACGATAAATCAGGTAAATTTAAAAATTAGATTATTAAATATATTTCTTTTTATCTTCTATTATATCTCTTTTTATATTTTCAAAACCGGGAGGTATTTCTATCAGACTGGGTATGACTAGCATTAGACATTTAAACTTTCTCAAAATATTATTTGTATTTCACCAAGATTTTCTTTCTTTATTTTAAAAACAAATTATTTTTTATGTTTTAATTAAAAATTGTGAATTTCTGTGCTCTACAAAAAATAATCAATGAACTATTAAAAATAAGAAAACAATGAACTCTACTAGATTAAATAATGTATGGACAAATTTTCATAAGAAAATTAAGATTGAATAAAATAAGTAAATAAAAATTGTAAGTAATGAACACTGTTTTGCTGGACATCGTGCCTGAGTAAAATAATATAAATGCATCTCATGACCGCCATTTTGATTTTACCAAAACTGTTTATACTTTAATTTTTATTCGATGTTTAAAAGAAAATAATTTAAAGTTCATTTACATATTTTTGAATGTTAATATCCATGATTGTTATTTGGAATAATGATTACATCCAGTTAAATTGACAAGGGTTAACTGATTTTCATAAAATAAATATTTCCTAAATAGTAGGACTGACATTAGAAACAAACAAAATTAAAAAAGAAAGCGAAAACTTATAAAAACAATTTTTATAGCGTCTTAAAAACCTGTATACAGGTTCTTTATTTTCAGAAAAAAATAACATTCCTTATAATTCATTCCACCATCCTTTGTAGCAGAATGGTAGTGTTTTTGCCTTTCTTCTCGCAGCTTTTGGTAAAATCCCAGTCAAGCTTGGCATTTTTTCATACAGCACAATATTCATTCCTTATCACCCAAAAAAATGAGGGAGCAACCGTAACTGAGCATAAGCCTATAATTACCAAAGAAGGAATAATTAGTAAATGATAAAAATTTATGGTAAATAAATAATTTACGTTTGTATGTAATTCAACACTCTGATATGCTTTTAAAGAGTTATCATACAAACAGTTGGCCAGCCAGACGGACATAAATACATAAAATGGACATAAATACTAACTTTTAGAGTTTACAAAAAGCAACAAGCATAAATTATTTATTTACCTCCTAATCCTGCAACCATAGATCTAGCTCGCGCTCGTCCAACACTTAATGTTGTTTTTGGATCTCGTCTAGGTGGTAATGGAGCAGGTGACCTCCCTAAAAAAAAAAATAATGCAATAAAGAAATAAACATTTTATTGTGATCAATAAATAATAATAAATTATATAGATCAGATCAAGAATTATTAGATATGCTAAGACATGGATAAAAATTCAAACTTCTTCAGCATCAGATACAGTGACCAAAACTTGTCTCTTTGTTGGTTTGGTTTGCTGTTAATACATAAATATGGTATGTATATTGTTTATAATTACATTATAATATAATTAGTCATTAATCTGAAAAGTATTTACAACCTCCAATCTAAAAAATAACTCTTTTAGAATACTTGGAAATATGGAAAATTTGCAATTATTTAAATTTTTTTTCTATCTTACTTCACTTCTTTGAAGGTCAAATTTTTAAAAAGCTAGAAATTGGTTTTTAGATGTTCGTATTTACATAAAAATTACAAGACCAAAAATCCACTTTATATCTTCATTTGTTACCAAGAAATTAAATAAATAGTAAATTTCATTGTTACTCCATTTTAACCCTTTAAATTCGGGATTTGTAATTTCGGAAAAATCCTTTCTTATTGTGAACTTACACTGTAAGAAGAACATGTATACAAATTTTCATCAGTTTATCTTGTGTAGTTTTTGCTATGCATTGATGCAACAGTCAATTAGGGCATTTTCTTTTATATGTAGATAATATATTATTTATCTAGGAATTCCTGACAGAATATCAGGAATACCTAGATAAGATATTCCACTGATTAAAAAAAGGAACTGCCTCCTTTTCAAGTGAGAAATAAATGAAAAACTCCTGTCTACCCCTTCAGAATTTGTGTCTGGGGATGGATGAAAAATATTGTATGCAAAATTAAAATATATTTTAACAAAGTTACTGTATGTTAAACATAAAACATAGGGTTTTTTACCCCAATTTATTGGGTTTCACCCCAGAGTTCTCAAAAAAAACTACTGCAGATATGGTCCTGGGATTTAACATAGTTTCTTTTTCAGCCTCTCCTATAAAGTCTGAATACTAAAATGATTAATTATTTGTATTATTCTCACAACCATGAGAGTAATGTACCATGTGGAGGGGTCCAGGGGGTGGAGCCCTCTGGGTAGATGGGAATGGCAACCAAAGCAAGTTCTGCAGATGTTCAGGGTGCCAGTTTATGTTTATATCTTGATTTATGTTTATAACATTATTTATTTTATTAAATACAAACCTATAGTAGGAATGTTATTGCTATGTTTGCGTGGTAATGTTGCATACTGTCTAGGTGTCGGTGTTCCTTCAGGCTGACCTAAGGTTGCTGCAGATCTTGAAGAAGGTAGGGCACCTAATGAGACAACTGTCATTGACACCAGATCACCAGAACTACGAATTAGGTCCACTACATGTTCATGTGATGCTGCAGATACATCTTCTCCATTTATCTGCAATACAAAAAATTAAATTAAAAAAAAAACAATCAGTTGATCTCAAACAAATGATCTCCCTAAAAAAACATAGTTAAATAAGTATGGTATATGTATTAGAAGATTTTTATTAAGAAGAGATTTTTATTACATTATCAAGTATAAGCTCAGAGACTCAGCAGTTGGACTGAGTTTTTAATTGAATAGGTATCAATAAATTTAAGTGACTTTAAAGGTAAGGTTTGTGTCTATAGCTTAAAATCACTTTCATAACATACAAGGGATTTGATAAGTCCATGGAAAGTCAAAAGATGGCCCTCATAATACATTATTGAGATTGATATTAGTTTCCTACACCTCTGCAAGGAGCATGCAGGAAGTATCAGTCAGATATATTAATAATATTATTAGTAGCAGTCATCTGAAGAAATCAAATAAAGTAATTTGTGAAAAATTAATCAAACTGAGTTTTGTGTAATATAATATTACTTCTGAAAGGTAAAGATTACTCAAGAAACTAAAGCCAAGCTGCATAAATAGTATAGCAAGTCATCTTCCTTGATTAGAACAATTTGCAAGTGGTATGTTTATTTTTAGAGAGGTTATATGAAGATAAAACACTGAACTGATCAGCCTGTTGAGATTATTACTGCAGAGAAGATTGAAAAAATTTATAGTATGGTGATAGATGATAGAAGATTGAAAGCATGCAAGATCACCAAGACAACAAACATATTAAATAAAATAGTAGATCAAATTTTAGATATTTGCACATACAAAACTGTTGGCAAGATGAGTGTTGCTTTTGTTTATTATCAATCAAAAGGACAAAAGGTTTCAAAAAAATAATGTTTGGGACTGTTTTAATGTAATCAAGAGGAATTTTTATGTAATTTCATTACAGTCTGTGAAATGTGGATATGTCACAACTGATCTGAAAGTAACAGTCAAAATAGAGGGTTGCAGTTACGGAACTCACTCCAAAGAAGGCAAAACTATTCCATTAACAAGAAAGATGATGGCCACTGACTTTCGGGATATTCATGGCAAAATCTTCAATGACTTTCTGGAGGATGGTATAATGATAACCAGGCAATATTATGCATCTTTTCTGAATTATCTAAATAAAGTAAATACAACCACATTTGATGAAAAAGAAGATTATTTTTCATCGAACCAATGCACTAGCTCATGCATCTGCCATTGTGACAGCAAAACTGTTCAAATTACACCATAAATTTTTCTTTATACTCTATCCCCTTTCAAATATTATCTGTTTTTTTCCAAATATGATGAAGTGGCTTGTTAGAAAGATGTTGATGCAAAATGATGAAGTTATTCCCAAACCTCACTTGAAAGGAGGTTATATTCAGAACGGACTTTTTCCCAAAAAACTGTTTTGTTTATTTTTCCATTAAATTATCAAAAGCCCCATCATAATTAACCATGTCTAATGTTAATCCATAAAGTAAAATGTAGCATACCACATCATGTTAACAAAATAATGATAAGCCCAGTGAATTTTTTTTTTACTTAATTTGCTTTACTACACAGTTGAAGTAAAATAAGTACCACAGCTGCCTCAGCCATTTTCCATATCTTATTTCTTTATAATTAACAAAGACAATTTCAGTTAGAATAACACTACAAATTATTAATTTATTATAAAAGATAATCCTGAAATTAAAAATATATGTCAGAACCGCTTAATTTAAAGACCTAATTAAAACCAACAATGAATTTTAAGATAAATTTTTTTAAAAGGAAAGTATATGATTTCTTATGTGCTAACTTTGAGTAAAATAAAACACAATTCATCACACAGTTCATTTTAGTAAACTAGGATATTGTTTTCCAACATTCATATTGGTAAAGGACTCATTTTCAGTGCTTTTTTTAAGTTCTGCTTATTTAATTTATTTGCCTAAATCTTCTGCATGACCTATTCAGAATCTAAAATCTTGGTTTAATAGTAATTTAATGAGAAAATCCTTCAAAGGAATAAAAAAATTTAAAACATTATTCTGTTTTAAGATGCATGTAAGGTATCCAAACCAATTGATTCAAGGCAACCTGACATGAAACACTATTCCTCAAAATGCTATAATCATTTTTGAAAACAGAAAAGTGTAAATTTTTTACAATTAGAGTTATTCTTTAAGAAGACATAGAGAAATAATTATGAGGTGTTTTAAAAAGAAAAAACATTGAAGTTGAATACTAAAAGCTGTATTAATGTTATCTCTGTTACGCCTCCAACATTTTTTCCATTTTATGGAACATTTCCTGGAACTCAATTTGAGGGGCTCTACAACTATTGTATCATATTTTCCTTGATCTCATTTATGGTCTGAAAAACAACATCCTTTCAAGATTACCGTCAATTTTGGAAACAAGAAAATGTTTACTGGGCCCAAGTCTATGGTATGGAGAATGGTTGGGAAGGAAAACAGTTGTCCTATGACAATGGCACGAAGAAAAGTGATGCATGAGCTGGTGTACTGTCTTGGTATCGACCAAGTCTAATTTCCCACAGCTGAAGACTTGTTTTACATTCAGCATCCCTCAAATCCCACAAAACTTCAATTTAAAACACATTTTTTATTGTCTATTCACATCATAAAAATTCATAACAAACCATGCCGTTCATATTAAAAAAAAAAAATACTACCAACATCAAGATGATAGTATATGAACAATCCATTTTTGACTAACTGATGACCAACTCAAACCTTTTTGAACCTGATTTCCACACTACAGCCATAAACCTAATTTCCAGCTCCTGTTATATTTTTCAAGAGATTTCCATCAACAGTGACAAAGTCAAAATATTAACATGATTTCCTTTCTGATCATCAGTCATAAATGCTGCATCAATCTTGTAGAAATATGAATGTTAACTTTTTCCGTTAAAATTGTATGGCATGATTTTATGTTCAGCCCCAATTCTTCAGCAATCTTTCTGAAGTTAAGCAGTAATCTTCCTGAATCACACCAATGTTATCCTTATTTGTGAAAATCCATCCTGGCCTGGGATTCTTTGTTGATATTCTGCAAAAATTGAAATAGCTAAATTGTTTGAAGTATTGCAACTTCCTCAAATCGTCTTCCCTAAATGTTTGGTGAACCACATTAAATTTTTCTATGAAGTTTTCCAACACAATTTACATAAAACATATTGCTCTTCAAGGTCTTTCATTTTCATTTTCTTCAAAATCTGACAAGAGTAAATGTGTTCACTCCAATTAATGTAGCTCAGAAAAAAAATAATATAATGCATCAAATGGTGTTATATTTCTGAAAATTGCTACAAACTAGTATCACTTGTTGATATGTACCATCTATGCACTGGTTGGCATACTGTTACAAAAGTTCAATCTTTTCTTAAATAATCTTTCTTTATCAATTTAAACTAGAATGGAGAAAAGGAGAAAACATTAAATAAAATTGTATAGAAAAAGTGTATAAATATATATATATATATATATATACAAAAAATGTTACAATTAAATATGAAAATGTAATATGCTAATAAAACATACTTTTTTAAAAATGAACAGATTTTTTATAAAAATCTTACAAGGAAATTTTTGTAATAAGTATATTCACCTTTAAAAGATAATCTCCTTTTTTTAGGCCAGCCATATCAGCAACGCCACCTTTATCAACATCATCTAAATATTGCAATGCTGGACACCTCTGCGATGGTGTTAATTCCATCAAAGGTGAGGTAGCCTTTGCTCCTCTTAATACAAAGCCAAATCCTCTTCTTGCTCTATGCAAAACCACTGTTCGAGGTTCTGCTGGTAACCTAGGAAAAAAGTACAAATAAAATATACCCCCAGTTAGAAACTTACATTCATAAGTCATAATTTAAATATTTAACAAAATATTTTTTGAGTAAAAAAAAAAAGTCATTACATGTTTTCAATAGCAACTTATATGTTATAGTACTAAACTAGAAAAACAAAAACAAATTTTTTAAATTTACTGAGTACTTTTTAATTTTCAAGTTATATAATTATTCTATATACAATGTACTATTAAAAGGAAAAGTATGCTAACTGGATAAAATTTTGCATGTCTGGATTTTTTGCAGGTTCTAATATTTCAAGACTCCCTTAGTACTGAAAAATTCTGAAAAGATGTATGCATATATATATTTTGGTATGTTTTTGCTTGATATATCTTCAGCATAGATGGATCAATTGTATGAAATTTGACAAGATGATTTCTGTATTTACAGATTAATGTTATTTAATTTCAGTCACTATTATCAGAGCAGGATGATACTGATGTTATGGTGTTGTATCTTAAAACTTTCCTCAATGATTAGGTAAATTTTTCCATATAATTTAATGTTGCTTAATTGCTCAAATATTTTCTGATGATGTTTGTTCTTATTCAATCTCTCCTAATAAAGGAGCAGGTGCAAAAAACTTAATCTTTTATTTTTTTAATTCTGGATTCTAAGTCCTTGTACTAATTACATGATTCCATTTCATTAGCATGTCTTTTTGTTTATGCATTGAGACAATTTACTCAGGGGTGGGGGACAAAAAGCCTAATTTTTGTATTTCTTCATCAAATATAATTTTTCTTGATATTATCAGACTGGGTCAACTAATTTTCTATTAAAATTTTAGGATAACTTCTGATTACAGATCACTGATGTCATTTAATTTAAGTAATAATTTATCAAGGGCATAGGGAGGTATGATCACCATGAATTGCATATCTCAAAATTTAACTCAAAGACAAAACGTTTTTGCGTAATTCTTTACTTACATGATTCAATCTTCAACTTAACTTTTATTCTAAATAGTAATATGTCAAGAGGAAAAAAATCTTTGGTAACCAGAGTTACATAATTCTGCCAGGTTTTTATAAATAGTTTGAAACTTTCACCTATTTAACCCAGTTACTATCATCAGTTCATGCATTGGAATACTGAGAACTGATAGAAATTTTCAGTACATGTCTAAGAAATTTTAATGCCATTAAACAAGATAAATGTAATTCTGATGTAAAAAATTACTTTAAAAAATAAAATATAAGTAATTTACAAACATTTTTTTTTTCAAAAAAAGATTTTAGTAAAAAAAAAAAAACATATTTACTTTAGGGGTGACCTTTAAGACCTTTAACTGAAAGCTTTTATCTTCATAAATACTAGCAGTAACTGAAATATGATTTATAAATGCTCACAACTCATAAATGAAAAAATAGTCAAATGAAACAAAGATGTCATAAGTACATTTTATTTCCTACAAAAACATTTATTTTTCCATGTAGTCAGCGTTTATAGGTACAAATTTCCCCCAACAGAGAAACAGTATTCTCAATTCATCAATGAAGAATGCTGGTGGGCTTTCCTTGATCCATTTCCACATTGCATCCTTCCACAACAAAATGAATACCCTTTATATACCTCTTTATTGAGGAAAGAAATGAAAATCACAAGGAGGCAAATCTAATGAGTGCAAAGAGTTTAGAATTACATTCAAATTTAAGGTTCATGTTGCACTCACCACATATACAGATTTTACAGTTACTGAGTTGTGTAATAATGATTCCTACTCATTCTTTTGATATGCCTATCTAGATGGCAATATGTTGTTGCGTGTTGCAATGATAATTTTAAATCAATTCATCCACCTCCTTTTGAAGCTCCTCATTACCCACAAAAACTGATCAATCATAGCAAAGTTTATCCTCAATATTTCTGCTTTACCAGTTTCTACGCAAATAATTTTATCGCCTACCTACACACTGTATTTCAATCAACTCATCACCATCAACAGAAAAGAAAACTATGAATGTTACTAGTTTTCATTTTTTTCACTGTTAGAAATTCAATCACTGCATGCAGTTTTAGATCCATTAACATATATGTGGTGCATGCTGCCACCACAGTCTTACTTAATTCCATAACAAATTCAACTGACAGAACGGCAAGGATCAACGAGTTTTGGAATGTGAAAGTTACACAATGAGCAATGGAATGAAACAACAAGATAGCAGCAAATTTACTTTATAATTATCAATAAATTACTGTCAACAGTAATATGAAATAGCAAGTTGCCACCATTTTTACATGTAGAAAATTAATATCATATGTTAAACTAAATCATGACTGAGTTATCATGTTCAATTAAGTTACAATTTAGTTCATAATCGCGTTCAATTAATTATTAATATGGTTACAGGTGTCATACTATTATAACAAACAGAACACAAAATTAATTTCTAAATAATGTTTTTGCATATAATAATTCAGAAGCATTGGTCTCTAGAGTGAGAATAAAATAAACACTCCATCAGTTACAAAATATTTTAAATATCATGAAGAAAATTTGAGAAACTATTGGCTTTAAAATTTTACAGCTTGCGTAGAGCTCTTTACAAATTTACCCATAAGGCTAAAATGCAGTAAACAAAGGTAAAGGTATCTTTAAATAGAACAGAAACATTATTTTACAAAAAAAAATTACAGAACAATTTTTCAAATTTCACCCTTTAATGTCAAGCATCAATATGAAAAATTTCAGTTCTTTAATTTAAAAAATCCATTGTCAATTTTACTGATACAGGTTTCTTTAACCTCTTAACTTCTGACTCAACTTGACCCCATGCCCTGCCCAACCGTCTTGGCAACTTTGTTTGGCAGCCAGGGCAGTAGCTACTTTAAAATACAAATTATAATAAAACATAAATTATAATTAAAATTTAACTGATAGAAAGAATTCAATAAAAATAATACATACTGTTTCTTATGCCGTGGGGCTGTTGCAAAATGTTTAACTGTAGTAGATGCATTTGATTCACGTCTACCAACAACTCTAGAATTTCTCCTTTGTAAGGGAGCAGCTGGTGGAGGTGGTGGTACAAGACCTTGCCGCAACCTAACTTCCTGGACACAGTGAGGTGGAAACAAACCAGTTTCACCTCTTAAATTACCTTCCAGTAATCCACAGTCTGTGGCCCCAGTCACTAAAACAATAAATTATTAAAAAATAAACATTTTTTTTCGGTTCTTTATTTTAATAAAAATATACTACACATTTCTACAACAAAGTGATAACATCTAAGTTTGAAACTTTATTTAACTCATTTACCATAAAATTAAAATTTCTACACCACATTACCTCTAAAAGATCAGTGTCAAATAAAGGCATCTTGGTGTAAAATCCTGTCTTTCAAGTGATTTCCTTGATTAAAACTCATTATTTTGCTGTTCTTTAGTTTCAAGAGTAGTGATGCATCCAAGTTTCATAACTGTCATGAAATTAGACAAATATTCCTCTCAATTAGATTGAAACAGATCCAAACCATCCTAAGAAAAGTTTTCTTGTTCATTTTTCTTATCTATTAATATGTTTTATTTTATTACACCTAAGCAAACTGTGGCACCAGTTTTCTTGCAGCCTGTTTTTACAAACATAAGTATTCATGAAAAATATAGGCATGAATAGGCAAATCAAATTCATTTGATTTCCTATATACTTTGTGATTTCATGGGATTCAGTCTTTATACAATGATAAGTCTTCAGTCAAGTTATAGTGATGGGATCCGTCACTATAACTTGGTTTCTTTAATATTCTCTGCATTTGTAACCTCAATAAGCTGGAACAACAGCATTATTTGTGCTTCAAAACAACCAAACTTCTTGTAAACAGTTCTAATTGGTGGAATTGAATTATAATATTTATCTAGCTTAGCTTTAATTTCTGGTGTGATTTTGTCTTCCAAAAAGTAGTGTATGAAAACACAAAATTCTCTTTCATTCATTTTTCACATATCACAATAATTGATCAACACATCTGACCACTAAAAACAAAATTATGAATGCATCTGATTGAAACCTGGTGTATGTTCCTAGCAGAGAACCATGCTTCTAGCTGAATCAGAGCATGATCTGAAGACACTGATAAAAAGATTGAAGGAAAAAATGAAAAGTAGGCCTACAACTCAAAAAAACCAAAATTATAACAACTACTAGCAAAAACATTAAAGTCACAATTAATAATGAAGATATCAAGTACATTAATGATTTGATCTTTCTTGCAACCACAACCACTCAAAATGGTGAGTACAGCCCATAAATTAGACGACAAATAACATTGGGCTGGAAGGCAATGCTAAGCATGAACCGAATCTTGAAAAAAAAGCCTTGGTACTAAGTGCCAGCTAGTCCATGCCATCAACTTCCCCATAATAATCTATGAATAAGGAAGTTGGATCCTAAAGAAGGAAGATAGAAGAAGAATTGAAGCTTTCGAACTACAGTACTGGAGAAGATTGTGGTGAATACCATGGTCAGCCAAAATTACCAGCAGAACAGTTTTAGAGCAGGTCAAACCAGCCACATCTCTTGAAAGTAAAATACTTTGACTCAGGCTCTCATACTTCAGGCGTGTCATGTGGTCAAATTTATTAGAAAAATCAATGATGCTTGGTACAGTCAGCGGCAAAACGAGACCTAGCCGCCAAAGGACCTGTTGGCTTGATATCATTAAAGTTGATGTAGGCATGGCCATGAAACAACTGAAGGAAGCAGTCAATGACAAAAACAAATGGAGAAAACTTGTCCGTAGAATCACCGAGGGTCAAACATGACCGAATGGATAACAACACATTTTTAATATAAAAATCAAAAATACATAAGTACATTTTTATACATAAATTTATTTAAACTACTACTGAGTTAACTTCAAGATAGAAATTTGATATGTACTTTTATCAACATTCCATGAGAAGAAATATGTAAATAAATTATATTCCTTTATAATAATATTTTGATTATACTACAATAGAAATCAATCTAATATTTTTTTTTTGGAGCCCCTAATTATTATTAGTATGAATAACAACAGAAACACAACAGTTGTAAGTAATCTGACAAGACATAAATTAAATTAAAAATTATATAATCATACTCAAGAACAATACACATCCCATGATAGATAAACTTGATGTGAATGAGAAATGAAATGATACATTTTATCTTCTTCAGTAAGGCAAACATACTATTGCATGTTTGCAAACCAAATCCACTTGAAATAGGATAAAACTCCACTCTAGAACTAATTATTTACAAAACTATTGGCCATGTATTTAACCTAACTAACTGGCTTTATATCTCAAGTACTTTGTATGTGGGATAGTTAATTATAATTAAAAGACAAAATAATATAAATCAACAAATTAAAATTTAAAATACTAGGTCTTTTTTGTTATAAAACAGTACCTCAAAACACCCTGTTTCTAATAAGAAACTGGTGTAAGGGATCTAACTCTAGTAATACATATAAATACAAAATAATATAAGGAAATAATTTGTAATAAAAAAAAGAGATTAACATTTTTAATAATATTCATTATGTTAAATACTAGGTAAATTAGAAAGGTTGTCTAACATTTTTTAACGTATTCCTTCTTATATCAATATAAGAAACATAGTTAATAAAAACAAACATCCAGGAACTCTTACTTTCCATCCTGTTTTTTTGAGTTTTCTTCTTTTAATTCATATTTTAAGAACAACTTAAGGTATTAATAAAATTTGATACATATTGCTTTTTAAACATAATACTGATAGACAAAAAAAAGAAGATTTTAATGTTCCTCCAAGTGTGATAGCATTTCTTGAATTGCTTTTCTGCATACATTACAGATCTGTAAATACAATTTTTCTGTCACCCTTAGTTTTAAATAAATTACATTTCAAAAAAAATTAAGGAAAGATATAGTTAAAATAAGTAAAATTTATAATTTTGCACGGCCATACCGATGTTAAAATGATTTTGATGATGCTTTTCTTTTATAAATAGCCTCAGGCACATCCCAAAAATTAATGTCCAACAGTAATTGGCTAGCATGTTAGTACTCCATTTCCCTTTATAGTGGCTATCCGTCATTGAAATATCTTGGTGGAAACGTTCACTGTGTTTGTCACTTACGTCTCTGAGGTTGTCCAGGAAAAAATCCAGATGTGAGTAGAGGAAATTATTTTAAAAGAAATATTACACCCCATAGCTATGTATGAAGTAAGAAGTGGATTAACAATATTGTAGTAATTGTCGGAGTTTTGTTTGCCGAGAAAAATTTTGCAAACATCTTTAAATGAATCCCAAGCTGCATTTTCTACATTATTTAAAATTGAGTTAAATATATATCATCTTTGACCAACTCTCTCATTTGAGAACCAAAAAATATTCCTTTTTAATTTTTTCTTCTCTTACATTCAGAAATTTCTGCCTGATGTACAAAAATTCGGGACTATTCTTCTTCATTTCTTTTACAAAATTTTTCATTAGGCCTAGCTTGATATGAAGAGGGGGTAAAACTATTTTTTTTGAACCCAAAAAAAGGCTAGTAAATAATATTTTTCCCACTTCAAAATTAATTCATCTCGTTTCTTTCACTTTTTGTTAACTTACTGATTATCCCTAGCTTGGCTGTTCCATTCGCAATGAAAACAAACACATGGACTTAGTATAGCCTAACTGCATGTATAACAAAATAACTATAACTTTCAAATCACCACATATGTTCCAGCTATGTTTTTTATAATTTATTTTTTCAAGAAGGTTTTTGATCACATCGTATGACTCTTTCAAATTAATGCCATAAACGATTGGTATCAAAGGATATTTGTTACCGTTGTGTAGTAGAACCACTATTAAACTATACTTGGATGAATAAGAACTTAATAGTCACCATACTGAAAATTTATTAACAAAATATCTGTGTTTATTATTTATTAATTTTATAATTTATTTATAAGAAAAAAGCTAAGTAAAGTTTTAAAAAAAAATATTAAACAAAATAAATTCTCAGATTATAAATTAATTTTTTATAGATTAAAGAATTAATGTAAAATCCACACTTTACAACAATTTCATACATATTCATTAAAACTCACATTGGGATGTAATTACTCTTCAAATTACATATGTTAAGCACAGTTAAATAAAGAGATTATCATACATATTTTTGAAATATAAATATAAATTATGAAATAATCATGCATTTAAAACATAAATGCATGAAAAAATAACACTAGAATATTCAAAATGTGAAGATATAAAACAAAAATGAAATAAATCACAATTCAAAACAAAGTACCAAATATTATTTGAAACTGAATTAATATAAATGTTAAACAAAGACGGAATAAATAGATTTAATAACTTTTTAATTAATAATATACACAAAGTAATATTGTTTCTGTAAAAGAAAATCTTTTAATTGTATTTTAAATAAATTGGTAAAAAGATTTACTAAAGATTACTGATAGATCAGTAATCTATTAAAAATATCAAAAGATGAACCCTTTCTTGTATGCAATGTTACACAAAAACATTTCTGTTATCTGGTTTGTTAAGAGGTGAATACTAATATTTTTTTTAAAATAAGATATTATTCTTTTTTCAGAAAAGAATGCACATTCATAAATATAAATATAAGAATAAGTTGAATGTTTTATAATTTTTTAAATATCAGTTAATATGATTCATATTTATGAGGGCTAAACAATGATCTGACCAATTTTTGTACCTTGACAACACATTCTGGCTTTTTGAAGGAGCCTCAAGAGATGATATTATATGTCAAACAGAAATAAACATTAGCATAATTACATTTAATAATGATGACATGCTTAGCACTTTATTCAAAGTAAAACAACAAGAAGTATGATTCTGTTGAAAACAAATCAAGTAGTTGGTTCTAAGAGAATTTGTCAACTAATCTAATAAAACAACCATAGCACAGAAATACTATCATTGTCATTAACAAGAATTTTATCCATGCAATCAGCAATATTAGTAAGCAAAACGCAATGATTTCATCCACATTTAAAGTTAGATGGTTGGTTAAAATCCATCAAATTAATAATTTTTTGAACTGCTAATTCAAAGAATTTTCAAATGTTATAAATAATCATCTTCAGATATAGATACTGTTATATGCAAAGGGGATAAAAATTATTAATTCAAGATTTTTATGCAGATCATTAATAAACAATAAGAAAAGCAAGAGACCAAGAACAATTCTATGGCACTCAGCATTCTATGTCCTTAACTACGGACCTATATTTTACATGCATATTCATACCAAAAGATGAAATATTTTATTGTTTTCTTGTTCAATATCTTATTTACTATAACATAACCTGGCAATGAAAATTTCAAGCTACTTACTATCTTATTAAAATAAAATTTTTCTGAAACAATACAGAAATATAGGTCAAACATTTTTTATTTTTCAAACTCATAGAATATATAAAATTTTGTGAAACTCACCCTCCAATACATCACCCTGTGAAATACGTAAATGACCTGGTTGTGAAGAACTGTAATTTTCTAAACATACTACTGTTGTACCGGGTAAGCTAACCGAACCTGCTGATGCAGTCGTATCGCTGTTCGATGTGCCAACACCAGAACTATCACTGATTATATCACTAGTATCACCTAGGCTCTTATCTATATTAAAAAATGAAAGCAAAAATAATAATAATAAGTGCATAAAATCAAATTCCTATATTAATTACTGCAATAAAAAGAATATACAAATTTCAGTAGT
>JAAAKQ030445096.1:0-10807 GCA_010016005.3 Zanna intricata | reverse complement strand
CTGATTGTACCACCCATAATAATCACCTTCCCGTTCCTTATTGTGATTTCTTTTCCATATATATATATATATATATAAAATGAAGAATGTTCAGGTGATATACTAAATCTACTTAGTGAGGAATTTAAATCTATTTATAATGGGGAAAGAAGAAGGCTCTGAAAAAGTAAATTATTTAATAGCTTGACAGTGAATGACTCAACTAGGCTTGTCAGGAGACTCAATGTGTTGAAACTAGAATTCTGCAAAAGAATCCACTATTGGCTGATGTGTCTGTAGAGTAAAGCCAAACTTTTGCTATCTACTTTAATCTAATCTAGATACGGCACAAACACTCATATATACATGTCTAGGTGATGTCTAGATAAGATTAAAGCAGATGTCAGATCGACATTACTCTACAGGCACATATGTATAGCTTGTTCATGACTATATTAGGTTACATTTAATTTACTGAACTAATAATATAACATTTTTTTACACTTTACATAAAAAAAAATAAGATATTTTGTTACCAAATGAATTATTTAATAATTAAAGTTAAGTGGAATTTAAAGAATATTTACATTATCAATTGCTTAATTTCAGTATACATTGTTTCAATTTATTATTATTAGGTAACAAGATAAGCACGGATTATTTTGTTAATAGAAATCAAATTTTGTTAACATCTTCAACTTCTTCTCAGCTTATTCATCATGTTCAATCTTTTCATGGCAAAATTAATCTTTTCAATTTTCTTTTGCCATTATATTACAGTCTCTTGTATGTGTTGTTCGTCCACATTCTTCCTCACAACATCAACATGAATCTACCTGGCTTTTCCTACCTTATTGTAGAGCTGGTAGCACTCTGAAACATCCTGCTACCAGCATAGACTACATTTCTTTCCACTACGTGCAAAAATTAATTCCATTTTATATTCTCTTATAGAATCTTCTATATATCCAATTTAATATTGCTTGAAAGGATTCCTAATTTTTTTTTCTAATTCTGATTACTTAGAAACAGATTCATGAAAATTTCTCAGAAAATAATTTTCATTTCTACTTCTTTGTTACAGCTAAAGTTTTTATTCATATTTAATACTGTAAGTCTAAATATTAATTGAAATATTTTTTCTTTCAACCCAAATTATTGGCTGTACATGGTCATTCATCTACCCAAAAAAATAGCATTACAAACATCATAACATCGAACTATCCTAACTATAACTTTCTCATAATTTTACTTTTCAGTAATTCTCAATAATAGCAGAAAAATTTTATTCCTTCAGAACTTTCACTATAGTTCTTGGATCCTTAATTTGTTCCCATTTAAGTTATTCATCATTATTTTCTAGAGATTTTTTCCAATCTTGCAGTGAACATTCAACTGATTATTTCTGAACACTGCATAAAAAAAAGTATAATCTGTAAACATCAATATCTGATTTCACCTCTTGAATCTTCTGTCACAACTGCCACATAATATCAAGAAACAATGTGTTGAGGGTGAACTTTAATGCTACCCTTTTAATGGGAAAACAAAAAAATATTATGTTATGATATAAGATAAAAAGTTCCTAATAATTATATTTAAAAAACTTGCATTAATTTATTTTATAAAATTATTAATTTTTAATAATGAGTCAAATGGAACTGGCTGACCTCCAAAGTGAAGTGATACATGTTTTCATCATCTATCGAAATGTTCTAGATGGGAATCTCAGTCATGACTAAGGACTTTTCTTCAAACGCTACAAATGTTAAATATTTTTTGACTTGTATAGTTTTTTTTTTTAAAGGGTAATTAGGAAGTAATTCAGCCATTGGCCTAACTGTACAGCTACTGAATAAGCACAAGAATCCTAAAATCAGTTCGTAAGTCGAGACATTTTGTAATTGTGACAGTTCCTGTCATTCTCAGTTGAAAGAATCAAATTTATAATTTTTATTAGGTAAGATCGTTGTCTGTTAGACCTTATAAAAATAGTATAGCAATTCTTTTTAAATTCTTAAGCAAATCTTTTATAAAAAATTTAAGGAAAAAGAATATATATTAAAATGAATCTAGTCTGGTAAAGCACTAAAAATGAACACTTTTTTATTATATTTTTACAACATGGGCAAAACACATTGCAGATTATTTATTCCTCTAACAACTCAAATTTATTTTTGACCTATTTAGTACTACAGTACAGATGCACTTCTGATAATTTAGTTGGAAAGTCAAGATTAAAATTCATTTGTGAAATGACAACAATTGATACAAAACAATTTTCTTCTGAAAAAAAACAGGAGGCTGCTATGATAAAATCACAGTGACTTATTTGACAACATTTTATCAACTGTTTTAAATATTTCACTTTATATAAATAACAAAAACATGACAACTGTACACTAGCCTACCATTTGAAGTGACAATGTTTCTCAATGATAATATCTGGTGCCAACATTTAATAAAAATAATTTATCTAGCTAAACAGTAATATATTAACTAATAACAATTAATTAAATTATAATTTTTTTACAAAGCTGTAAGATTGTCTTAGTTGAAGTATCTTATAGTAAAATACTACATGGTATTAATTACATTAAAAAAAACTATTTCCCAAATTATAACATAAAAATCAGTTTTTACTAATTGAAAAATAAAAAATAATATACAAAAAATTAATGTAATATTAATTACTAATATAAGTAATAAAAACTTTTAATCTATAGAAATATTAAGTAAAGGATTATGATAAACATTATGAAGAATTAGTTTGATGTATTTTTTACAGATCATATACCTAATATACAAATAAAAGGAAATTTCTGAGCAGAAATGTTCAATAATGAGAAATAATTCTGAAAAAAAAAATGTCATTAATGGAAATCAACTATACATAATGCTACACGCTTCTTTCTAATAAAAAAAATAATAAACAGATAATACAGTTATATAACATCATGCAAAAGTTATAACGACTGAAAACTTAATTTTCAAAAATTTTCATTAACGTAAGCATTTATAAAACAAATTTAATAAAAATCACATGTACCGATCAATTTATTATCCTTAATCAGAGTACTTGAAATTTTTATTATATACAAAATTATTTGATTTTGATGAACAGGTTAATCTTTTTTTCTAAATTTACTAATATATAATCATATTTTGAATCTAAAGAAAATATTTTGTCATATTTTCTGAAACAAAAAGGAAAAAAAATGTTAACTGGATTAGATTATCGAGAGGTTTTGAAAAATAAAAAGGTTAACACCCATTTTTATTTATTTTTTCAAATTTGAGTAGAATTTGATAAATGTTTACAGCTGAATATCATTACTAATGCCAACCTATACATGGAATATGATATAGAAATTAGTATCTTGTAAAAAACTACAACAGATCAGGGTGATATTCATGTCACATCGTTATCTGCCATGAAATATGCCACTTTTATCAATCAAGTCCATCTCCAGTATTTGCAGTTAAAAAATAGAGAAATATCATTAAAAAATTTATTTTTTATTTTTTTAATAAACAAGAATAATTAATCTAGATGTTATAACATTATCAAAAACTAATTAAAGAATTATAACTGTAAAAAAAGTTCCAATATAAAAATAATTTAAAAAAAATGAATTTTGTTTCTTAGATTACTGGATGCAAAAACCATTTAAAAATTACAAAATAATTTCTTATTTAGAGATAGAATAATTTTCTAAAACGTAATTTTAATTTTCATTGAAAGGTAAATTCAAATTTTGCTGATAGAATTATAATTTAAACTGGTATATATAAAAATTGGTAAATATTGTTAACATTATATGCCAGTATTTAATAAAAAAGAATTTTCTAGAATAACTGATTATTTTTCCTGAAAACTAACATGTGAAAAAATATGTAAATTATTGTATTTATATAATTAAAATATAAAACATTTCCAAAAAGCATTGATTGTAACAAAAAATAAATAAAGTAATAAATAATGTCCAGAAAATAAATACACAATTTAGCAATGTATATTTATATTTAACTACTTAGGAAATAATACTGTGACTAGGAATAAATAAATGGAGTCACCCAAAAGCTAATTTGTTTTCTATCACACTAGTACAGATCATTGTTGTCTAGCCAGATGGAACTGCTCCTGTCTTTATTTATTCATTTCTACGTGTTGTCTGGCTTTGAAGGTACTACTTATAGGTTTTTTTTTAATGATGCACAGGCTCTCATAATCCTATCAGTTAGATAGTACAGACATTTTAGTTTTTATAACTCTCTCTCTCTTCCTATGGACAATTTCTTTTTAATTAAGTAAATAACAATTGACCCAAATAAATAAACAAAGATGAGGAACTGTCAGAGTAAACACTACTATTCTTAATAATGTCAAGGTCATCTTGTGGATTTATATCCTCTGAATAGAAAAATAATTTTACATTAGTCAAATTTATGAGATAGTTACTATTAATTTAAAAATCTATAGCTTATGTGGTAATAAATAATTTATTGTGGATATACTATGGCAGTGATTAAATCTCTTTAATTTTTTTGTTTTTTTACGAAGAAATCTCTTCAATTTCAAATTGTTAAAAATTGAATCGTGCGTCACTAAAAAAAATAACCTTTTAAAATATATATATATAAAACCATTATTACTATTAACATAATCTATTCATGAATAATAAAAAGATAAATTTCAGAATACTAATGAAAAAGATAATTACTACTTTCTATTAATGATTTGTTGTAAAAAAAAAAAAATTGTAACGAAAAGCAAAAAATCTGCAGAAAAAAAAAAAACAAATCTGCATCAAATAAACAGAGCCATGTACATTTAGGCTTAACCAATACACTTTATCAGTTCCTTACATTTAAATTTCACAATAAATTATTTATATAATATCAAAAATAACATTTCTTTATTAAAACATATAAATTCATTTAAAAAAAAACAAGTTAACAAAAACTGCTATAAAGAAAAAAAACAGTAGATTTTCAATTGTTCTATAAATTTGTTTTTTTGAAGTCAATACTAGATTAAAAACAACAACTGCAAATAAATTACAGGTGGCACAACCAATCTTGATGCTTGGTGCCATGGCTATGACAGCCACAATTTGAATCATTCTATTATCCTTTTAGCATAACATTTGCTTGCTTCATTAACTAACAGTGAATGGCCTTATGTATTAGTATTGGATTACAAAACACAATTTTTTGAAATTTTTATCCCCTCAATGTATAGCTAATATTTTGAATATTACATTTTAAAATTTTATTTAATTTATATATATTTATTATTTATATATTACATATATATAAGTTATATCAAATTTAATTGCAAACAATTAGCAAAACATTAGTAAACAATAGCTATGTTGTTTCTTGATGATTTTAAGAAAGATGATTCATTTCCATAGTTGCACATACATGTCCGTGTTTATTTTTACAATAAATTATAATTATAAACCATATTTATACATGTCAGACAGTTATAATGTTAGTCAACTTATCATTTAACATTAGTCAGCTCAAATAATTATAATACTTGTTGAGAATAGGCCTATATTTTTATAAATATGCCATAACATTTCTCTTCATGACAAAATCACTCATAAAGTATAAATAGCAAATTAGAAAATATTTATAAGTAATTCATAATACCATAAAAATATACAAGAAAGCAATTTGCTTTAGTGCATGAAAACTAAACTGAATATTTTCAGTATGGATAACAGGCACCGTCCAAGCTTCAAGATTCATTGTGGCAGCTGTACTAAGCCTTAAGTTGGCACCCTACTGCAAAATACAAAAGTTAATTTAATTTAAAAAATTATATTTCTTTTTACTTTTATAAGCAGTTTTTTTAAAATTGAAATTATGTAATTTTTTTTATTTTTATAAAAAATAAAACAATAGAACAAAGAAACACTGTTAATAGGCAGGTAGCTATGGGTAAGTAAGGAAAAAGGAAAATTCTTAATAATTTAATTTTCTTGAATTTTTGCATGAAAATACCCAAATATCAGCAAAACATCAATAGGCTATTAGCTATCATAGCACTGCAACAATCTAACACTTAGCAATTATGATGACAAAATACAAATAAATATCTTCAAATTGTCTGAACTGAAACTTTAATTTTTTGTTTTAAAAAATCATTTACTTAAGTTATCTATCCAAATAAAAATTATAACTGGAGCAATACAGAAAATTCTAAATTTAAAGCTCATTTGGTGAAGAGGAAAGCTTAGTACTCATAAAAAGTTAACACAGGTGAAGTCGAGAACACAAATAATAATATTCCATTGTTTTAATTTCGAAGCTTTCTTTCTTTGCCTTTTTACTGACATTTATAAAAATTCAAAACACTAAAGGAGAATAATATGCAAGGTGAACATCAAAATACCTACACCATTGAGTATAATTTTAATAAATCGAGCACATTTATATGAATCATAGAATTTTCATTAGTTCTGTATTAATATTTTGATGAAAAAAAAAAACAAATTTTATTGTTATAAAATTACCTACTATCAATTGTAAATTAATAATGCGGAATGCATTAAACTTCAACAAATAGCTTAGGAAGTATTCACATAAATAATTATATTTCATTCTTTCTATCTTCTCATTATGGATTTTATCATAAAAATTTAGAATGAAATCCACAATCCTGAACAAGTGACTTTTCTTTTGCATCTAACCAAGAATACTCAACATTGAATATCTATTTTTTTTTCTTCATAATTTTTAATGTCTATAAGATAAATATTACGCTATTACTCTTTAAAAAATTAGTTATAAAAATTTTAAAATATTAATGTATTTTTCAACATAACAGTTATATTAGCATAATAGAAAAACTACATTAATATGACATTTCCACACAACTGATAAACTTATCAACAGCTACATTATAAGTTCTGATTTTCCAGTAAACTTCAAGATTTTACAACATTAATGTATATTGTACTTAATAGTTATCATTTTATTTTATTATTTGTATCAATATTTATATGTGTGTGTGTGTGTATTTATGTATTATAAACACTTCAAATATTCTTAGCTGTAGATGACTATATTTTGGGAGTACGAAGTTAACTGGTCCTCTAAGATAACTTTTTCATACTTTCATTAAATAAACTTTGAAATTAATGTTTAACTTTACTGTGTTTGTAATACAATCATCAAATAAAAAAAAATAAGTGCTATATATACCCACAAAATTTTAAAAGTGAAACAGAACAGAACGCGAGGTAGTGGGAGTTTATTATCTCCCTACTAACTGCAGAGCCTGGACGAGTGTCTCTTGCTGCTGTGTCTTTCATTTATCGAGCGGGTCATCATTTATTTAATGGTGGTCATAGATTTTTGTGTTTTATTTATGGACAGAGTTGTTATTTGCATTCCGGTCCTTTAGACCAGTGAGAAGTAATTGACTGGGGCTGATTGTGGGAAACTAGGCCCATATTCATGGCATGATTCCCCTTCAATCTGTGCCCTGAAGTCCTTTTGGTGCTAGCTAGCACTTTCAGCCTAACAGGAATATGCTTTCCAGGGTCCCTAGTGTTTGGAGGAAACAATGCGCTACCCTTTTCAGAGAGAATCACATGTGTAGGCTAGGACTCTGAAAGTAGTAGATGATTTGAGCAAAATTAACCTTTGTTAACCCTTTCAACACTACAAAAAAAATTATGAACTTTATCTCAAGATTTTTTAAAGTTTTTGAAAGGTCAGTGCTTGATCTGAAATAAAAAACCTTTTTTAACTGTTTATAATTTTTTATACATGAACTTACAGTTTTAAGTAATAAAACTTGGTTACAATCTACATCTGAGTACACAAGTGTTCTCTGGATATTCCATAAAATGTCTTGTCTCTTAATAATATAATAATAATAAACTTTGGTTATCTAGTTGCAGTTCCATGTCAACTACTTTTGTATCTCTCATTCGATATCATACGTCTGAACATCTGGTATATCTTGACATAAAACATGATAATTACTATTCACTGCCTCCTTCCTGTATCTACCAACTATTAGTAATAATAATTAAACCCATTTACCAACAATTTTATAAATTTAATTTGAGCGCTTTCAAAATGAAATTATTCCATTATCAGGAACTCAAAAAATATGATTTTTCAATTTTATTAGAACTAAAACTTCATTCACTGTGTAAAATGTTTATGTAAATTATATTACAGTGGTTATGGTTATCATATGTTTAAAATTATGTCGATTTACATCCAGTCATTGTAAATGTCTCCATTGTTATAACAGTGATAACGGTGAAGACATTTACAATAACAGGATGTATGTCGACATAATTTCAAACATATGACAACCACTGTTTTATAATTTCATAAACATTTTACACAGACCATGAAGTTTTAGTTTTAATAAAATTGAAAAATCATATTTTTTGAGTTCCTAATGGTGGAATAATTTCATTCTGAAAGCGCTTGAACTAAATTCACCAATTTAATTGTATACGATACATATATATATTTTTTTTGCTTAATATCAACACAAAGCTTGAAGCTTTGCATGGAATATGGAAATGTAGTGTATGAAAAATGCCATGCCTGACGGGGATTCAAACTCAGGACCTCCAGATGAAAAACCGAGATGCTACCATGGAGTTCCGCAATTTGCCAATGCATATGAAGTAAATGGAGTGAAAGATCATTTAAAAAAAAAAAAAATCACAATATCTAGAAATAGGCAGAAAGGTTAATAGGAAGAGATTCAAACATGTGGGGATAAATGATTAAAAAATGTGATGATGTAAATAAATAGAAAGTGTAATGTTGGTAAAGCCTTATGTTTAAGAAAATAAGCAACAACCAGGATTGGACAAGCTAGACAGATGGCACAAAATCTGAATAGTTTGCTTTAATCAAAGTAATACAATATAATATTTTCAAGGGAGATAAAAAAATAAATGGAAATGGACTATTATGTAAATGTTACAGAATCTCAGCTTAAGATAACGATTACTAAAATGAAAGATTATATAAAAGAAATAAGATAAAATGAAATTAAGAAAAGGTGTCTATATATGATATTTTCTCGAGTAATTCATACACTTTTTTGACTAATCTTTTAATCTAAAAGATTAACATATATTGAATTGCAGCTTACTAAGGATAAACGGTATTAGACAATGAGAGATGTGAAACTAACAACACCTGTGGAATGACAAACTTAGCAGATGGAGAAGCAAGATAGGAAATGGTGGCATATAGGATATGAGATGCAAAGAACTAAAAAAAAATCTACAGTGATAATTTACAGTCATTAAACAATACCTATGAATCATTAATAATTAACAATTTCAAAGAAAATTATTCTATGTTAATTAGAAATTATTTTTTAAAAAAAATTACATCGCAGAAAAATTTAAAGAAATTATATTTTATGTGATTTTCCTTCTCTATTTAAGAAGAAGTATAAAAATCAATTATCTAACTTACTATAAAAACTGTTTAGTAAAAAAACAATTCAAATTTATTAATAACTGAAATTACTAATAACTGTTCAATAAAGTATTAAATTAAACAAAAGATTTACTTCAACTCAGCACTTAAAAATACATATAAAGTTGGTGAAAATGTTGCATTATGTATGTAGAAAATATATACATGAATGAACATGAGTAATAAAGGAACTTATTGGAAAATGTAAAAACAAAAATGCATTGAACCAGGACAAAGGATGGTTACTTCATTTACTAAAAGTCAAGTGACGTTTATTATGCTCTGTAGCTTTCAGTGAGTTAAACTGAGTGAAATCAGTAACATTCTTATCATTAACAAAAATTAAACTCTGCAATTATACATTTTTAATTCATGATTGTATTTATTGAAACAATAGTTATAATAAGAAAATCTGTATTTTAAAGATTATTACACATGCACACAAATCCATACTATGGTGTCATTCAAATTAAAGTAAGGTAGCATACAGCTACTTGCAAACACATTTTTAAAACAATTTAAATTTCATTTTTATGAATTTATTTATTTTATATAAATTTACCATTAAAAATGTAATTTTATCCAAGTAACGTATGTTGCAATAAAAAAAATGTTTTTAAACAAGACAGAAAATGTTATCAATAAAAACAACAATTTTTATTTAAATATTTTTCATATAATAAGTATGGAGTGGAAGTACAATTTTTTAAAAAGAAAACTTAACTGATTTTAACAAAAAATGTAGTATTTAAAATAATAAATAAAAAAAGAAGATAATTACAAAAAATACTGAAGATTATCTAAAATGAAAAATAATGAATTATTAAATTAACAGATTCTAAAAACAAAACAAAAAAATTATACTTTATAAAACATAATGGCAAATAGAATAAAAAAAAATTTCTTAAAGAAAGGAGTCGGTTACTAACAAGTCAATCTGCTAATAACAGATGATAACTCAGCTATTGGCAACACATCAAAATGATGACAGTGATACATAATCAACTCAAAATACAAACTAAAAGTAATCAACTGTGACCTACTACATCAATTTTTATACATCTCCATTTTTTGATATTTATAACTTTAATCATTAAAGTATTAATATCTTTAAACACCAACAAATGCAAATAGATGTATGTAAATACACTTAAATGTATCTCAAAAAATTGAGGGCCCAATTTAATTCTTTCTGAGCAAATGGTTCCTTTCATGATTACATTCCGTTTTACCACATATATTTACAATATCTTAATCAATATTATTGTTACATATCTCATTTACAATAAATATAATTTATACAACTTAACCTTTTGGCTACGGCCATATTTTTAAATGCGGC
>JAAAKQ030444874.1:10127-24453 GCA_010016005.3 Zanna intricata | reverse complement strand
ATCTTCCGCACCATTCTTGCACAATTATGTCGTAAGTTGCCTTCCTATCCAGTCCTTGATCCCTCAGTGCACGCTGTTTAATTAACAAGTCAACTGGAGGAACTCCTGCCAGCACACAAATGGCGTCATAGGACACCGTCCTATAAGCTGTCACCACTCCCAGCAACACTCTCCTGTCCCCACGTACGGAACATACCATCTACGTTTCATGTCCAGGGTGGTAACAGCTATACAAACGTACAATGCCTATAGCTCGCTAAGGGGCTTCCGTATGTTACTTGAATTGCGTTAATTCTTCTATTCCATCTGTGGAGTCTATTTCCACTAGCAGGTCACTAAAGTTGATCTGGATTTTTTGACTACCTGCAGATCATGTCATTTGTAAACGAGCTTTAGAGCTGGCGATGTGACGGCTGGGGTCGATGTTATTGCAGGTGTGACGGAGACCCTTCCGCTGTCCACATGACCCCCCGCGATGGCAAGCATGTAGTAAGATGCCCATGTACGTCGGTACATGGAAGCCCTGAAAGCTTTGGTCAGTAGGGGCCATAAGTCAGTGCATATATTGCGCATCCGCCTCTGACAGAACATATGCCGGTTCCACGGAGTACCGGACCTCCAAGGTAACCAGCCCTGGGGCGGGGGTGTACATCGGCGGCTAGCCTTGCTACAGAAGAGACACACAATATATGGAGACTGAACAACACGTGGCAGAAGGTCCACGTAAACACCCTCGTTTTGAAAGCTACAAACGAAGAGGAAATGCAGTCAAGGAAAAGATACATTAAGGAATGATACTGGGAGACTTTGAAAAGAATTAAAAAGAGCTTGTTTGGTGGTAATCCACCCAAACCGATACATCTAGTAATTACAAGGGAGAATGGTAGCTTCCAAAAGGTAAGCCCATTCTTATTCTTTAGAGAAATTGCGAAATATGCTAGTGGACCTGTGAAAAGACCAAAAAGACGTTTAAAAGGCTGTACATAGAAACTGTTAATGACAGCCAAAGCGACAAATTACTATTACTGAAGAAGATTGGTGAATTCTCGGTGTCTGTGCAGCCTCATGGACCCTTAACTCGTCAAAAGGCGTCGTTGTTTGCAGAGACCTGCTGAGTTTGTTGTTTGCACAGAGTTTTAAATTGTACAGGAGGTGTCTAGCCATGGGGTCATTCTCACCTGCTGGTTAACCATGAGAAGAGATGGTAAAGTTCTTCCTTCAGTATCACATGTGTTTACCTTCAATAGGTCTAATTTACCAGAAAAGGTAAGAGCTGAGATACATCGTCTAGATGTGCATGCATTTTTCCGGCAGCCTGTGACGTGCTTCAAGTGCCACCGTTTTGGCCACATTGCGGTTAGATGTGAAAGGCAAAAGATATGCATATATGGTATACAGACGCATGAGGGTGATTACGTAAAGAACCTCCAGTTTTCATTAATTGTAAAGGCCAGCATAACTACCGATCACGAAACTGCCGCGTATATAAAATGGAAACGGCAATTCAGGAGATTAAAACTATGTCAAAGTTCACCTATCCTGAAACGAGGAAAGTTTTAAACAGCAGAACACCTCGACCGACGACTTCTTAAGCGGATGTGGCTGCCGCACTTTCGTCGCCTAAAGTTAACGTGGAGCAATGCTTTCTAACCTTGCTCCAAGCTTGGCCACACTAATAGAAAACATAACTGAGAGTAAGGTTCAACGAAAAAAAAACAACAAAAAGCATGAGAACTCATCCTCAGATGGAGGGTGTTGACACAGGCTGTTATCACTCTCCAATGAGCGTGCTGCTCTGATCACGCTTATTTAATAAGCACTGAATTTAAAAAGCAGAATGTTGCTGAAAAACCCGTGGCCACAGTGAGTCTACAAAATATATTTCATGAAGGGTCAACGAAAGTTGTTCCAAAGTCTCCAGGGGAGGCTTTCAAGCCTCCTACAACAGGGGCGGTCTCTAAACCACAGAGGCCACCCAAAACCACGCAGGGAGGATCTGTTTCCCCCTGGCTGGGGCGGTTACTGACTTGGCTTCTACCACGGGGTTCACTCAGATCCCCGCTCCCTCATCGGCGCCCACGCCAGGCGCCAATGCCTGTCCGTCGTCTTCTGCGGCTTCGATGGTCTCCGATTTGTAATCCAGGAGCTGTGCGGGGTACGACATGTCTGCCAAGCACGAAACTGTTCGGCGGATGAAAAGACAGAGAAAGAAAGGATGGTCGAAGTGAAAACCCATGCTAAAAGTTGATCTAAAATAAATGAGTCGATAATTGAATGGAACATCAGTGGATTTTTGTCAAATATCCATGAGGTCCAACGTTTGGTACATGATGTAGGTCTAGTTTGTATATGCAGCAAGAAACTCATTTCCGCCGAAGTGATAATTTTAATTTAAGAAGATAAGAGATATTCTGGCGAGATCATCCGCCAAATATAAGAGTTCGAGGTGATGTAACCATATTAACATTGACTAGAGCTACCACTGAAGCGGTTGAGATAAATACAAATTTGAAGGCGGTCGCAATCAGAAACGTCCGCTACATGTCACCATCTGCAACATATACTTGCCGAACTCTGATTGGAAAGAAGATGACATAGCACGTCTTATTGTTCAGCTTCCCCCACCAACACTACTGATGGGTGACTTTAATGCACACATTAAATCTCTCTGGGAGTCGTATGGGTCTGGCGATCTATCGTGGAAGGGAATTGGAAAAGTTCCTAATAAATTCTGATCTAATTCTCTTAAATTATGGGTCAGGAACTTTTTTCAGTGACAGAGATGGATCGATCTCCTGTGTAGATTTAGCACTTATAAGTGCACCAATAGCACCGAGGTACTCGTTTCCACGTTTTAGATGATGTTCATGGAAGCGATTATTTTCGGTGTAAATTACAACTGATATTGCGAGAAAAATTTATTCCATCACTAAAATATGGAGGTTTGATAAGACAGAATGGACGTTTCACGGCTGGTACGATACTCCCACAAACAACTGGAGTTATCAAAACTGACGTTGACAGCGTAACAAACACTATACTCGATTTAGCGTCAAGGTGCATTCCTAGAACATCAGGAAAACTAAAGAAACGACCCGCTACGTGGTGGAAAGAGGAAATCAGTGAAGCAATTAAAAGAAAGAAAAAAGCGTATAACGCTTTTACGAAACGTCCAACATCAGAGAATCTAACTGACTTCAAAAAATACAGGGCATATGCCAAAAGACTCATGATAGAGCTAAAAAACGATCCTGGCAGCAATACGTGTCATCCATTGACAGGAATACGACTGCATCAGACGTTTTGAAGAAAGTAAAGGCTATCTGTGGGCATGCAAATTTTGCTCCCATAAGCTGACTTCATTATGTAAAAGAAATTAGAGATACTCCAAACAAAATTTCAGAGCTACTTGCCCATCAGTTCGAAGAAGCCAGTAAAACAGCTAATTACGATGAATGTTTTAAAGCACAAAAATCTGCTCTCGAGGGTCTACTTAATTTCGGAATTGAAATAAATTTTTCATATAATGTACCATTTAAATTAGAACTAATGAAAGCGCTGGAGAATACAGCTGCTGGTCCGGATGAAATTCATTCTGGGATGATCAGGCAGCTGAATATCACTGGAAAGCGTAGACTATTAAAATTATATAGCAAGAACTTAATAAAGTATTTCGTAAGTCATTACAAAAATCACATATGGTGAAATAGAATTTACCCGCTGCAGTGGAAAAAGGCATATATTATCTCAGTTCCAAAGAAAGGAAAAAATTTGACAGATCCCAATAGTTATCATCCTGTTTCTTTGAAGTGCGCTATGGGAAAGCTTTTTGAAAGAATGATAAATAATTGACTCATCTGGATTTTAGAAAATGAAAACCTTATATCTCGTTATCAAATAGGTTTCCAAAAATACCATCCGACAACTCAGTCAAATCAAATGATTAATCTAGAAAATATCATATTTAACAGCTTTATAGAAAAAAAACATTGTGTCGGAGTCTTCTTTGATCTGCAGAAGACATTCGATATGACCTGGCGTCATGGAATAATGCTTCAATTGCATGAATGGATTATCGTGGCAATCTGACAATACTACTTAGCAACTACATGAAAAACCGTACTTTTCAAGTACGAGTTTACAATAAATATTCAGCAGAGAAAACATTACAAAATGGTATGCCACATGATCGCTGTTCAGCGGTACCTTGTTCATGATCGCCATCAACAAGCTGATATTAGCGATTCCAGCCGAAATCAGCAAAAGCGTCTATGTTGATTATCTGGCAATTATATACGCCAGCAATCACACAGTTATGGTGAAATATCAATTACATCGTGCGATAAACGTTATCACTGAAGTAGTGAAGTGTATTGGATTTCAATGTTCACCTGAGAAAACGTGTTGTATACACTTTTGTAGAGAATTCCTCACCGAAGTCCTGTATTGACAATCGACGACCATCCAATTGATAAAAAGATAACGTCCGATTTCTAGGTCTAATGTTAGATAAATCCCTTACATGAGGATTACATATACACGATTTGAGTGATAAATGCAAAAAAGCCCTAAACATTATTAAATGTTTATCCAATATCAACTGGGGCTCAGATAAAAATGTACTACTGAGACTGTATAAAGCATTGGTTAAATCGAATACGGATGTATTGTTTATTCATCCGCCAGAAAGTCGCACTTACGAAAGTTAGACGTAATACACAACAGCGGAATTTCGTAAAAGCCCGGCTACAAGGAAGTCATCTTGAGTCCACATCAGATTTTATAGCAAGTAAAATTTAAATTTCTACAAATACTAATTCTATGAATACGACCAATCAATGAAATACGACTTTCACGTTGGTTTTTTTTCTTAGCAGATTGTGTTCTTTGAAAAGAACTTAATAAAGTATTTCGTAAGTCATTACAAAAAAAAATTAATTTAAAAAATAATAAACCACCAAAAGAAATTCAGACCGTCTTTTAAATTTTGTTTACGGGGACTATCTCCTACGTACGTGATTTCGTCAGCGACTATTAAGCTTATTTGATGCTGCATAAATATGACTATAATATGTGGCAGTTTTCCAGAGACTCATTGCTTTTCTAGTTCTAAGATTGTATCATGATAAAATTTATAAAACATTTAAAAATCTTCATTATTAAGTGTTAATGAATTACTCAGCTCAGTCAGTGATTTCAAAGATTTTGGCAATATAATTACATTCATTTGAAGAAATGAACAGATCTACTTTATTTAGTTATGCTCAGTACTTTCACCACAGATTCGATATTCACATATCTTTTAAATTTCTATTATTATTTATATTTTCTTATTTATTTTTACTTATCTAGCTCAATAGTAATTTGATAGCTTATAATTTCTGGATATCGTTCTTAACAATGTTTTTCGTATCTTATTTCTAAACTCGCTAATCTAATTAGATTATTTGATTTTTTGTGAAGATAGCAATTAAAATTAGCGATTAAATTAATAACATGTTAGCAATGTAGTCTTCTTTGATCTAAAATTGTCACTTTTTATTTTTTGAAGAAACAATTTAATAAATGATATGAAATTGAAGGTTACGTAATTTTCGTTAAATTATTATATTATAGATAAGATTATAATTTATCACTTATGTTTTCTTTGTTTAATTCCTAGTTCGAACTAAAGGAAATATTGTGATTGCGAAAAATTTCGGTTTTCAGATATTAACGGAAATATCCATTTTGACCATCCCTGAATCCATTTTGACTAGTTTTGGCTTGACGTCTGAACGTATGTATGTATGTATATACGTATCTCGGATGACTCAGAAACGATTAAATGTACAATGTTGAAACATTGGATTTATGACTGTTGTAACATCTAGTTATGCACTTCTGATTGCAGTCGACTGAACCAAAATGATCAAAAAAATTCAAAATGCAAAAATATTTGAATGTTTGACTTTTTCTTAACTGCAGTATTAAGCCCTCCTTGAGAACTTTTCAACGATATATCATAAGTTGTACTTCTTTACATTGGTTCCATAGTTACAACCAAATAATAATTTATTTTTTTAACTTTTTTTAAATTTAAATATATTGATTTATTAATAATTATTAAACCGTGATTTAAAAAAAATTAGAATAAATAATTCAATAATAACGATAAAAAAAAAAAATGAAAAAATCAGAATTTATTAGCGAATAAAATCTTACGTACGTTTAAAAATGAGTACATGTAATTTTAGGCTTCATTAAATTTGTATATATGCAATAGATTTGTAAAATATCGGATTATTTAATTTTAATTGAAATTTGCAATTTAGTATTTTTTTTATGTTTGTATAATTTAATTTTATTATTCTGGAATTTTATTTACGTTAAAATTAATTATGGAGTGACTGAAAAATAGACTCCCTCAACAGCAACATATACACTGAGCATACATGCTAGATCTTCAATAAATTTAAAAAAATTCTTTTCTTTTAGTTCATTACTCCTTTGATATTGTCGGACAATATTATCCCGGAATCGGGAGTTCTCGTTTCGTTTATATGATTTTTGTTGCCAATCATTTAATCCCTCTTTGGTTTGATATAATTCTTCTGATTTTAATTTGTGTACATTGTGTACAAAACTCCAGTTTTAAAATTTTTTATTTCTTTATATTAATCACCCGCTCTTAATCTTTTTATTCTTTCTTTGGTTTTAACATTTTCTTCCTCTTTATATAGAAAGCTGAAACTTTTGTTAATCAGCAAGATATGAATAATGATAATGGTAATAAGGGGACTTTTATACTATCCTAATAATTAATGTAAGATTGTTGAATTAATAATTATATAAATATTTGATATTAATAATATTTAAGCAACTGTGTAACTCTCCACTTTATTAAAGATTTGGGGAGGATCGTATCTCACTTTCAAATGAAATAAATTTAAATTAAGTGAATAAAAAATATATCTATATAATTTAATAGGTTTACAAAGAAGTCATGTGCTGTCCACACCAAATTTTTTTCGATAAATATAACCAATTTTCTTTATAAAATAAAGAAAATTTTCTTTGTTTTATAGGAAGTCAATATAATATGTATAATTCATATAATATGCATGTATTTTTATATAAATAATATGTCTAATTGTTTAATTAATATGTTTAATAGTAATGTGTTAAACACGTTATTAAAAATCGATGGTTTTTAAATATCTACTAATATTTAATTAGATTGAAGATTATAAGTAAATTAATTTTTTTTGCCATTTTCGCATTTTTACGCATTAAATTATCTTTATACGAGTATATATTATTTTTACACTACTTAACATAATTCGTATAACAATTTTAAAACCAATCGATTAAGTAATTATATTGAACCTTACAAAATTTATTCTTTGTTTAACCCAAATTTAATTCATTAAGAGTAAAATGCTTCGTGAGACTTAACAGCATTAGCAAGAGTAAATATGTACATAACTTTTAATACTTATTTTATTGCAGACAAATTATTCTCATGTTTTTAACAAAAAAAAAATCTACTCACCTTTCAAATATTTTTAGAAGTTTACAAAACGTTGCAACTGAAATAATACCATATCTGGGTTGATTATGTGTGTTGTTGTGGATGTAGGATATATTTTATACGGCTACGAGTGGTGGTAGTAGGTTGCCTTCATAAACAAAGCTCAATGTATACAAACTTTAACACAGGCCCCTCCCTGTAATTCATTCACTCTTTCTCTTGTAGTCTGTCTCTCTTTCTCTATGACAGTTTGTAAATTCTCTTTCGCTCTCACTTCCTCACTCTCAAAATTCCCCACTCTCTTACTCATTACCTCATTTTTTCTCTCTCCCTCTCATGTGCACACCTTCAGCCGCAAACCACGCTAATCTGTACCAGAAACGTTAACACCAACAGCATCTCTCGGGTTTCGTACAATTTTATTCATAAAATACACTCCGTGTGTTACCAACAAACCCTACATTTAAATTCATTCTTTCGGTTAAATATTTTAAACATACAAACAACAGTACCATTTTAAAGTAATATTTACAATACCGATTTAAACATTGTGTACTGTTTTCTGCTTAAATTTTCATTAAATTCCAACAATAAAATGGAACTAACGTGGGGTTCAATTTTGTGACATTCTTTCTGTGTAATTTCTGCCTAACTAAAGTTAGGATTTTACTTACAGATGTTTATTAAAAGTTATGTTGAATGACCTCCAGCAACAGCTAAAATTAACAATAAAATTTACATGATTGTTAAAAAAAAAACAATCGCTTGTATGGAACAGTCTTTAAAAACAATTTTCACAATTATAAAACATGTTACATATTCTTGTGCTTTTCTTGGCTTTACAGTATTTAGCTATTCTCAATATTAATTTAAAATTGTATCTGACAATATTTCTGTCTTCCTTAATCAAACATGGTAAACACTTTAAGAAATGTCTTGTATTTTCAAGGATATGTTTACTGCTAATTAAAAGAAAAAACAACAAATGGTTTGCTTCAAACTCATTGAATTGTATCTGCCTATGTATCTTCTGTGAATAATACCGTGTTAAGGATAGATAGACACTATTTCTTACGAGATCATCACGAGAAAACCGAATTAAAATGTATAAATGTTGTTGTCAGTAATCAATAGATAAGAAAAACAGAAGCGCAAAGAATGAATAAAACAACTGTTTATGGATCAAAACAGTTAATTAAACTGAGCTAAATTTATTGTATTCATATATACTATAAATTAATAAAACTTCATTTTAAATTTTCGTCTGGTGAGACTGATCCACCATCAAACCTTTCTTAACACAACACAATGATAATTTGATAACTAATCTCACTAGAATCTAACAGAAGCTCACTTCTATTCTCTTGGATTATGCTTTTTCATCTCGCCTCTTATGCACACATTTATAAAAATCTTAAAATTAGTAAATCAACCACTTCTTTTGATACAGGTTACCGTTTTCATTTCTATTCTATTTTAAACAATCCATGTATTTTAGACTCAGAATTAATTTATCCGTTATTTTTTTTAGATTTATACACCTTATTACTGATAAATTAGCTCGAGTATATGTTACAATCAGAAAAATTTCTCAATGTCATCAACCAAACTCATCAATTTGTTGAACTCATCAGTTCTTGAATTGTCCACGTATAGAAACATTCAAGAACTGATGAATTCAAGAAAATTATTAGTTTAGTTAGGGATATTGAGAAATTTGACAGACGGTAACGGATACTCGATACTCGAGCGCATTTATTAATAATAAATTGCATAAATCTAAAAAAATAACGGATGAATTAATTCTGAGCCTAGAATAGATGGATTGTTTAAAATAGAATAGAAATGAAAACAGTAACCCGAATCAAAAGAAGTAGTTGATTTTCTAATTTTATGAATTTTATAAATGTGTGCATAACCTGATATTCGTACTGTAGAGATTGGAACACATTTAACCATTGTCAACAATTGAGAGCATAGTTGTGTTGAGACACATAAAGAAGTTATCAGATCTCTGATATCTGAAATTTAAAATGCTTATAAAATAGAAGCCTATTTAAATAATAATTCAGAGCTTATTACTTATCTGTCGAGACTCTTTCATTAACATTATTAGTTATAAAAATCTTCTAGGTGATGCTTTCAAATGAAAAGCATGATGAAATTTGTATAGAAAATTCATTAAGTCTGTTCACGTAATCTAAATTACTAACTGGGTTATTTTGTCAAATAATTTTAGGCAGTATCCTTATTTTCTATATATATAAAAAAATAGTATAAAAGTTTATGCTAGTCTTAAAGAAGAGCAATTAATTGAACTAATTATGTTTTGAATAAGAAACCTATCAATTTTCATCTAAGTAAAAATAAGGCTCCCTCGAAATTGTATGAATCTCTATTACCAGTGGATATTTTTCATAGCGGAGTGTCGTTAAAAAAGTAATTCAAATAGGGATATGAGACAGAGGCACTTTGTCTTTTCGTGGCAGAAGGTTGAATAAGATAATAAAGGCTGGATTTTGTTAGCATAGGACCGAGTTGAATCAGGTTAGCAAATAACCCCATCATAGTTTAGAACTTTAACGCTATCCCTTGAAGAAAAATTTTATATTTGTTAGGGAGACATGGCTAACGGATGACAGCTTATGATGAATTGTATGACCCTGACAACTGCGAAAGGATAGGGAAACTTCAGTGCCCTATCTGAGGTTCTGAGGTTTTTATTTAAACCAGAATTACGTTTTACAATTTATGTTTACACATAAATTCAACTCATGAATTCTTTGTTTTGGTTTTCTTTTCTTAGAGAACAATTGAGCTTTTGAAGAAAATATACAAAAAGCTATTTAATAATAAACCTTGATTATAAAAACAACGGTGAAAAAGTGGGTGATTTATTAATAAAAGATTGATAAACAATCAATATACTTGCTTAGTCTTTTAAGCCGTTATGAGTAATGTGTTTTTATACTCAGCAGAATCATTTTATTTTTATTCGTTGATTATGAAAATCAGAATTGTAAAATCAAAGGTAAAGTGCGAAAATTATTATTTTTTTTTTAAATTAATTCATTATCTTTTTTATTGGAACTAAAAAATCAATTCCTAAAATTAAATAAGACAAACATTTTTCAGTTACAGTTGAAATCGATTATTCTAAAAACTAATTTCATCGAGATTTCACCGATCGTAAAATAGATTATAGTATATTCAGAAGGTGAATATGATATAAAAAAACAATGTAATATTAATTTCAAATTAAAACTTTATGTATAAATTCGTTGCTTGCCCATCGCGGTGCTTCTCTAGCGGTTAACTTATTGCAAATCAGTTGTTGTTAATAACTTAAGAAAAAAAAACAAAGTTGTTGTTAATAGCTGAATTTCGAAGTCAAGGTTGGTGCTGAGGTTCAAATCTTGATAAAGGTTAGTTGCTTTTATACGGATTTGAAAATTATAAAATGGATATCGGTGTATTTCTGTGGTTGGGTTTCAATTAACTACCATCTAAGGAATGGTCCGTCTGAATTTTTACAAGAGTATACCGCACATATATGTCAGGTATATCATTCTCATTTCATTGGGCCGGTGGAGATTGATTCTTGTTCACTAGTTGAACAGATTGCCACGTTCACTTTAGGAAAATAAAAAAAATTTCATTGCTATTTAACGTTAATCAAGTTACTTAGTATTTTATTTTGACACAGTAAAAACTTTATGGCAACTTTCAGTCTACTAATAAAGATACCTAGTTTAGATTTTTACTACATTTTTTTTTTGATTATCGACCTTAAGTCAATTAGCCCATAAAATTAAAAGAAAAACTTTGCGCTGTAATTGTTATTTCATAGTAAATCTTTTGCTAGTAATGTTTCAGCACTGTTTTCGAGTTTCGTCATACGCGAATATGCGTTAATTATCCGTATTTCTTGATCTGATAATTAATTTTGTAGTTTATACACATTTAGCTAATTATTTTGCTTAATTATAAACAAGAAATACTTAATTTTTACTTTCGACCCACAGTTCCTAAGTATTATTTATTTTAAACACCAGCTGGTCTCTGTTTATATTCGGCTTGGTGAGGCCAGTAGACTAAGTTAATATAGTGATTGACTCTGGAAAAATTAAATTAAATTAATTTTTTGATTAAAGCTGATATATCGGTGGGAAATTTGGTTAAAAATTTCCCTTTCGCAGATTTGTTTACTATTTTATCTATATCGTTTTTTCTTTGGATTTTTTCGGTATTTAAATTTTTTTCTAATTGTTCGTCTGTATTAAATTAGATAAGTCAAGTTCCAGAAATAATTTAAACTTGCAGTCGAATTTACGTGAGGGGTCTACTTCACACATAGAGGGTGACACGAGAAAGGCTTCCTGGGATAAAATGCGAAGCACAAGGAGAGGAGTAACGATTATCCGTTACTCCTCTTTAGTCTCGTCCGGAGAAAATGGAGGAGAGGATATTTATAACTGCAGTTTTCCGCCCTTAGCTGTAGGAAAGACTAAATCCAAGGTGTACAACCAAAGACAAATACTCTCCTGCATCAATGGTTAAACCGACTAAAACTGCCGGAAGGAGGCGATCTACTGGTGAAGGGACACATGACGATCGATGGTGTGTTCGAGAGGCCGGCTCTGAGCACTAACTTTTGAGATCTATCTCCTCATCCAGTGATGAGGCTTCTGGGACGGCCTCTACGCTTAGCTAGGTTGAGATGGAGGTGAGCATGTACAAGGAATTGAAACCTAGTAATAAGCGGAGGAAGTCTCGCTCTCCGAAGCAGGCTGGAGTAAAACGTGTAGTCAAGGCGAATGATGGTGTTTCTATTGAGATGGCCGAGGTGTCCACAGCTCCTCTAATTGACGGGGAAGGCACGGACACCTTACATTCTATTTATGTGAGCCCTCCAGTATTGGAAAGTCCTGAGATAGGGATTGCTCTCCGCCAGCTGTTTGCGGCGTGGGAAAGGTATGAGGACTCATTCAAGAATCCCCGAACCACAAAACGAAAATCAAGGTTGCTCTTGAGGACATTCTTAGAAAGGAGGTTATTCTCAAAAGGAGGTTGTCGGCTATTTCGTGGATATCTTTTAAAATTGTCGGAAGCGGCTCAGTACCAGGCATTATCTCGGGCAGATGCTACGTCACAGATTCCTCCGTGACGACTTCAACTGAATGATGTTTTGTCTCGGACTTTGTAGGACAAGAAAATTCTGGAGGTTGTCAGCTTGTCCTAGCCTTCCAAGGTGATGATCCTGGTGCCTTAAGTAAATGAGGATAAGGTAATTTTGATGGACACATGCAGGTTTGTTGACCTCGAAATTTCTATATCGGACTACGGACATGAGAAGTAATGTAGTGTTACTGTTGCCAACGTTATAGAAGATAGTTCCCGGTTTTTGGATAGAAGTGATAACACCTCGTCTACACGGAGGGTTTACTATCTTTTATGAGTCTATTGCCGTGAGTCAACGACAACGTAATGATTTTACCTCTAGAATAGGCCGTCCAACTTTCCACCCCGCTTTCCCAGCTGTAGAGCGAAACAGTAGTTGTAAAGTCAGCAGATCCTTCGTATGCCGATCTTGTACGGCCCGTTAAATAATTGGTATCAGACTATGAAGTTGGCGACATTTTGTACCGTCGCAGGGTGATGGAGGCGAACTTCAAATACCAGTTCGTGGCGCCGAGAAGACTGCTGTTTTAAGATCTGTTACGAGTGTGGCTACGCCGGGGTTAAGGGTAGATCAGAAGTCATGGGAAAGCCGACGGACAATTGTGCACGTTCAGGATACAAAGGTCACCACTACCCTGGACGGGGTGACGGCAGCAGTGGAGCTGGTGATAGGTGCGACATCTGAATTTCGTGTGTCTTCATTACGCCCCCATACAGAGGGACGCAGAATACCACTTATTATTACCATGTCTGCGGCGGCCACACAAGTAATGGCGAAGATATTGAGAATAGGTTGGGTACACTGTCGTGTTCGTATTCGCAGTATCCAGAGGAGCGCTGCTACAAGTGCTGCAGACTTGAGCACATGTTAGCTAGTTGTATGGATACGGATCGGACCGATAAATGTTTTAACTGTGACCGAGAGGATCACCAGCGTTCCCAGTGTACCAATCCTCGCAAGTATGCGGCTTGTGGGTATATACATTTTAAAATACAATATATTTATTCCACATTAAAATTAGTTTGTTCTTAAACGATTACCAATGGAGAAAGATTTTTGTAATTTAAACAGCAGATTTTATTTAATGTGTAAAGATTTTTATACATAATTATTAATAATTTTCATCGAGAACCAGATTTACTTGTTATGAGTTTTTTAAATAAATTTATCATATGAAAGAAAATAAAAATTTAATAGTTTTTAAAGTCTATATTTTGTTCTAAAAAAATACTGGGCTTATAAGTGGGAATTAATACAAATTGCCCGATCACATTTACAAATGATTGCTTACTTTTATTCCCAGAAATGGGATAGAATTTCTTAGAAAGATTTGTGACATATTTAATACTATATCACATAGAATTATGCTTTTCTTAACAATAATCATATTTCTATGTGATGTTTTATTCTATAATTTTTAGTATAACCATACTTTATACTTATTGAGAAAAATATACTAGATGGTGAAGCGGTAATTTTGACAGAACATTACATTTGGGGTTTAATATAGTTTGTCACTTCCCGCTCTATTCTAATCTAATTTCAGAAGATTATCTTCATATTACCTTAGAAGGCTTTCCTTGAAACCCGATATAAAAATATCCAAAAAGAATAGAAGCACGCTGACAAAG
>JAAAKQ030444874.1:0-10027 GCA_010016005.3 Zanna intricata | reverse complement strand
CTTCATATTACCTTAGAAGGCTTTCCTTGAAACCCGATATAAAAATATCCAAAAAGAATAGAAGCACGCTGACAAAGAAGGGAAAGTATAGATATGCAATTTATTATTTCTAGTCAAGTCAATTATTGATTATTCTTCGTAATATATGATCTTGTAATGTTCACACGGTATCCATTACTTAAACAGATTTGTTTTCAGACTGTTTTGTCCATAGAAATAGAGATAATAAAATAATGATTAAAGAAATTATTTTTAAACTTTTCTTAAAATAATAATCAATCTCTGTAAAATCTTTTGTTGAACGAGTGGTTGTGTAATAATTATAGTCGGGGTATTCTTACTTAATGAAAACGTTTTATTATATCATGTTACAAAGCCTTATAAATTAACATGCTGATGTACCCCTAAGATAAATATATATATGTATAAGACCATTTTTTGTTGGCTCAAATAACTTATTTCAAAATTGGTATAACTATCCTCTATATAAATAATTCCAAACTAGCTCATGAGTTTTTGTAACCTCAGGCTAAATTGAAAACCCCGTATTTATTCTCTCAATGTATCTTTATATAACTCTTTATTACAGATTTCCTTGATTGATTTTCTTTTTAAAACAAAGAACATGATTTGTCATGTTCCCATTTTACTTCCTTTAATAAACTTTCTTTAATTCTTTGTTTGATTTTTTTTTATACAAAAGCATATTTATATTTACTAGTCTGACAAAATATATATAAATTTTTTTAAAATAATTTTAATATTTATTTTAAAATATTTTAATTAGATTAGTTATAACGATTGCTAACTTTCACTTTCATCTTGCTGTAAAAGTTACTTCAGATAACAAGGACTTTTGACCATAATAGCTATTTGAAACATTTCTACTAGAAAGTTTAAAAAAATACATGTATCAACTTATATTCTAATATTTATTATAGGTGTTAAGAATCTAATTCTGATTTGGAAGACAGCACGAAATTATAACGTTTCCTCATTTACATAAATTTCCAAAGAAATTTCTGTATACAAATATGATACGAAATGTACCGAGACAGAAAATAAAGTGTTCAACTATTGAGATACTACTTCCAAAAAGGTTTTTCTTTTTTCTCTTCGTGTTAGAAAAAGACAAATTTCAATGATTATAGAAAGATTATAAATCATTTTAGCTCTGGAAATTGTTAAAATTATTTATTATCGGAACAGAAATAATATAAAATTATAACATACAATTAATTAAAAATCTTATATTTAAATTATTAAAAATTAAATATTTAACGTTCTGTTGATCTGATTATTATTGAAAAATTAGTACTACAATGTAGAGCCTAAAATAAATTCATTGAATGGCTAGATACCTCTTTTTCTAATTTATTCTAGCAGAAGATATGGTTTAAATAAGTACACCACTTATAAGTCGCCTCAGATATTAATTCGTAGCGATACGATGACGACGACAACTTTCTAGATTTAAACTTGAAACTTAATGGAAAACTATTAACTTGTTGTGACAGATGTAAAAGACAAAAAAATTTTTAATCGTTATTAAATAACATGAATTAACGAGAATTAATATAATCAACCCATACAAAAACCATGATTTTAAAAAGTAATATTATATTATTCATTTGTAAGATATAATTTATTATTTTTATATTTATTTTGTAAACAGGAAAAATTCCTGTTTCCAGATTTTAACGAAAATATTAATTTTGACCATCCCTGAATCCATTCTGACTAGTTTCCGCATGTCATCTATCTACACGACGTATGCACGTATCTCACATAACTTAAAAACCATTAACCGTAGAATGTTGAAATTTTGGATTTAGGACTGTTGTAACATCTATTTGTGCATCTCCCATTTTGATTGAAATCGACTGAATCAAAAGTTTCTAAAAAAGCCCAAAATGCAAAAACAATTGGGTTTTGAACTTTTTAGAAAAACTAAGAACTAGAGAGGATTTCTCTAGATAAAGAGTCTTGGAGAGCTGCATCAAACCAGTCAAATGACTGAAGACAAAAAAATATGAAACTATTTTTTTTTTCGTTCTATGAATGAATTCGATTTTTACGAGTATGATAGGTCTAAGAAATTCTAACGGCTGTGATAGACTGGAATTTTCAATTAAATTTGTTAGGATTATTCATCGAGCATTTTTTCGAATCTTTTTTAATGCACTCAATTTCTGTTTTCTAAGAAAGATATTTGTTCTTGAAATTATTATTCCTTATAGATTAAATCTTAGAAAACAATAAAAGTTTGCAAATAATCAACAAAAAAATTCATGAGGTATATTTCAATAAAGAAATTAGTAATTATTATTTTAATATTTAACTTTTGTTTTTTGTAGAAAAAACAAAATCCATTCGGTAATATAGCCGGCCATTTGACAGCGTTTTTTACGGTTCAGAAATTAACATTATTACATGAATAAATCTTAATTCTTCCATTTAATCCTTCTTGTAAATATATATAAATTATAGCATGATTGGAATACAACAATACTATAGCAGTACATACGTGTATATTATCATATGTCTTAATATATTATGGCAAGGTTGTAATATTGAAATGAATATGTGCCAAACCTGATACAAGTACAGAAAAATTTTATTTATGAAATTAAAGAAAGGAGAATTTAATTTATACAATTAATTAAATCTTAAAAAAACACACAAGACACACACACACATATACATATATAAATATATATATATATTACCAATACTTAAAGAAGAAGCTAATAGCGGTTAAATACAAAACATGTCAGAGGTGTTCAAGATTAAAAAAACAGTAAAAAAATATTTATAATCGAAGAGCGGATTAATAAAATGGGGTTGCTTTGTTAGATGAAGAAGAGTTAGGGTAGTATTTGTAACACCTGTTCATGAAAAGTTTCCACAAATTTTAAAACAGCGGTTGATGTACAAATCGACCACTGGTTTGGGAAAACAGGAAGTTACTGTTTTTCATGAATGTTTGGTTCTGTGTACCCTAAACATAGATAAATCAAAATTACTGTCACAACACACATGCGAACAACGAAAATACACCGCATTTTCAAACATAAATATACGCTTGGTTCGATTTACGACTCCACCAACAGTAATTGCAATAACTTCTGTGACAATAGAGCTCATGTATTATGTGCTTATCTTTTTATTATAGTTTTAAAAATTCAGAACTATTATTTCTATTCCGTTTTAGAATATAAAGTGATCATTCTCGGATTATCAATTATTTTTCAGAACAAAAATTATATCTGAAAGTAAAGTAATGAAAAACCATTTAATTTTTCCAAGCTTTTATATTGAAACAATCATTCCAATTTCAACCTTACGTAAAATTAAAAGTAATATAATTTTCTGTAAAAGTCGGTTTATATCCTTGCAAGTGAGTTTTTTGCTTAATGACTTAATTCATAATAATTAGGAAAATTGAGTGTAATTGTATATTATATTTTAATAATGATTCTATTTAGATAAGTAATTTCAATTCTCTTTTTAAGCAACAAAGACTAGATACTTTGTTACTTCGCTGAGCCCAAGGTGAGTAATAAAAAAATCATAGACTGAACTGCGAGGCTAATAACTTATCTTTTTTTATTTGTATGGTGCAATTTGAATCATTTTTCAGTTATTAATAATTCTTAAATTTTTATTTCGTCAGAAGTGATTATTGTAAAGATAACAAAAGTGTTACATATTTTATTTGACAATGAAATATGAAAATTCGTTTCGTAATAATAACTAACAATTATTACAAAGTTTGTGGTTTACAAATTATATCTGAAAACAAATGATTAATTAATTCACTCGGATACTGGAAATATTACGGAATTTTTCTTGAAACTCATCAACTACGATATAATGAAACTGGTATAGAAATATTAACAAACAAAAACAAGCATAGTATTTTAACAGCCTGCTACTTTGACCAACCGCTGAGTAACGTACTACTATAAAAGTTAAGACAGCAACAGGTATCGAATGAAAAGTTTTACCTAACATAATATAGAACAATAATCGATTATGTACAATTTGAAACTAGCTGTTACGTTAGTACAATTTCATAATGTATGTTCCTTAAGGAGCAAATCATTCAAAACGAAAAGTTATATAGGATATTTGTTTGAAGGTGCTTGGACCAACTTCGTATCTCACTCTAAATTTGTGTTTCTTTATGATTTTATCCGATTTATGATTTTTCTATCTGTTAGCTATTCTCTTAGGATTCTATAAGTTTTAGTAAAACTTCTTAATATTAATTTGTTTAAATCCACGTCTGGAAACAATAATGAGCAAGTAAAAAACTTTATTGCGTAGTTTTATTGGTTGAGATAATTTCTTTTAAATTTAAGTAAAATAAGACAATGGAGGAAGTTCATACTTATATTTAAAATGTAAAAAATAAACATTGAGTAAGTACTGATGAAATTCCTGCCCGAATTTCAAAAGTTATAATATTAATACTGTCCTCCTTAGAAATTTTATTCATTAATCTTTGAACAATGAATTGTTTTCCTGCTGCTTTAAGATTTATTTAAATAAGGCTCTACACACCTTACAATTTTAAAAAGAAATTTATAAGCTTTCCATTGTAACCTGTATTTTATAGAGAATTGGGGAAAAAAATTAAACACAAACTATTAATATTTCTTGGAAAGCTTAAGGTGTTAACAAAATTGCAGTTTAGCTTTTCGAAAAATTGACTACTGACACAGCCATTTCCCAGGTTTTTAAAAATATTTAAATATTTCATAGATAAATGCAAAATTCGAGTAAATAGATAAAATAAATACGCAGTTTAAATTTTTTTTGCTAGCTCGGTAAAGTAATTATTTAGTTCTGAAAAATTAGTGGTAAAGATATCACTGGAAATGGTTACATTTGGTTAGCCATACTAACTTTATACGGGTATTTGAAAGTTTTATCTTTACATGAAAATATATAATAATATTAACTTATAATAATACTATTAATGTATAAGGTATACACCCTCACTTCAAGTTGTAGAAAATCGCTGAGTATCACAGAAATGTCCTTTGACATTTACTTTTCTTATTGTTTATTAATTATCCACCTCAGAATCTTGAACCATTTATTTTTATCATCATAACAGATAATAAAAAAGTATGATTTGAAGATAATTATTTAAAAGGATTTATACATTTTACTTCAAAAAAACGTTATTCACAAGATGGATTGTAACGTTTAGTGAAACTGTTGAATTGTGTTTTTCAGGGAGACTTAAAATTGCTGATTTTGTAGATGAAGTTCCATTAATAACAGCACTGTTTTTGTTGCTGATAAAGGAACGTTTCTAGATATTTTACTCGATGGTGATGTCTTGGGATTAAAATTAATGTTTAGCTTTGATCTACCCCTCCTTATTAAAAATCTAACCTTGTCATAAATAATACACTTAAACCAGTGGTAGAAAGATCACTATAAGATGTAATAAAGAAAGTATAAAAAAAAAATTTATAGAAAATTTCTATCAGAATTTTACTGCTATAGATGTGAATAGGAAAGAATGGAGATGAACATGGTATAAGGGATCTGCCTCAGTGCAGATAAGATTAATATAAATAGTTACCTGAAACAGTAATAAAATAAAGTTTTAAAAATAATAAGAATTTTACATATATATTAACTATTAACACAAGAATTTTATTCAATTTTTTAGGGTAATTAATTTTTTTAAATTACCCTCTCAAAATCTATGTTTGAATAATAATTACGAGTTAACAGCAACATTTCATACCATGTTTTGACTACTGTGTCAGTCTATTTTCTACTATAAATTTTCGTAAACGTCGGTTTATTAAAACATTTTCTTGATTAATTTATATTTTAATAGATAGATTTTGATGTTACGTTGATTAAATTTACGAAAATACTGACTTTAATTTATTGAATTTTCCAGTTATTTGTTTACATTATATATATGTATATGTATTATTTAGTACCGTAATTTAATTTAAAGAATTTGTTGATCTTGTCAGACTTAATAAAGTGTAACGAAGTTTCTCGTCAGATAGGGTTGTTCTGAATTCACAAGTCCGCAAATGTCTTAATTAAATTACAGTTTCCGGACCACGTAAAGAGTGATGGGAAGCTGTATAACGAATTAAATTATTCTGGCCGTTTTGCTGCATCCAGAAGAAGTGCGGAGGGTAGTCTTTCCCTAATCTGACTTTCCCTCTTTTTCGACTGTGCGCCTCTTTTACTCGTACTAGAATATCTCTTAGTACCAGTCACCTAGTTTGCTTATTTTCAACAACGATAACAATTAAATGGAGTATTCTACATTCTATCAAAAAAAAAATACAAAACTCGTTTAAATAATAACATTTAACTAATATTAACAGAAAATTTTCTGTTATATTTTGCTCCATTATTTTGTGTTATCTCCATTCGATATATAGATTAACGAAATCAGTAAAAAAAAAAAAAAAAATCACAATCTGTAATATAAACAGTGAATAATATAAAAAGTATAATTTAACATTGACAAAATGTTTTTGGCTACCAAATTCTACAAACATAAATAAATAATTTAGCATTTTTTATCTAGAAAATATGGTGAAATTATGCATTAAAATGATATATAAAAAAAATTACATGTACGAGTATATATATATCCTGTGTTTCCAAATTAATATCAGAATTTTAAATTTATGTAATATTTTTAAATTTTTCTTACGCTGATAAATTGTACGGGAAATAAAAGAGCAACCAATATATTACTTTTTTCATTTTTACAAGTAAATTTCTTATATAATTTTTTCCTACGAAATTAGAAAAAATAACTTGCTACAGAAGTAAGATTAAAATTCAGTTAGTTAATTTTAGAGCAAAGTTTAGAATTAGCTGTTTTTTTTTAAATTTGAATTTTAGGGAAAGTTGACAACAAAGAAGTTTACTGTCTGGTTGTAGACACAGTTTTGTGGTTAGTAGTATACGGTTAAACAAGTTAAAGTATTTAATGATTTTTCGTTTTCCAATAGAATTTCAAGTATAAATAATTGTTTCAAACGTTTTCATACATTGCTAAATTGCTAAAATCGTTAGATACAAAGTGTTAGGAGAATTTGATCACCTTCTTTTAGTCTTTTTCAATAATAACAATAATATAAACAAAAAATTAAGTAGAAAATTAAATATATATGTAATTTTTGGTAAAGGCTGGAATGCTCTAAAATTAGCATGTTACCCAGTAACACCTGAGGAGGCTAAAATTAGATTTACATTGACAAGAGAAGAGCATAATGATCCTGCGCCACCGAGGTATGCGAATTGGGAATACTTTTGTGTTTATAACTGAAAAATCGACTATAGTCAAATCAATTTATATTTAATTCTAACAATTCTTCACTTTTGTATTTTAGCAAAAAATTATTCTTTATTATGATAACAACATATCTAGGCTGCTGTTGATTGTTGATTTAACATAGCCACGTAATATATGCAACATGTCAAGCTAGTAGATACGAAAACGGATCCAACTTTCTATGCTTTTAGATATTTTATGCTATTATGATAGTACCTGGCATCTGAATTATTTCTGTATTATTATAAGATTTACTTACAAAATGAAGGGTTCAATAAATTTTTAAATTTCCTGATAAATATTGAGAAATTATTCTGGGTGATATCGCTTGAAAATAAGGTGTTACGGTAGAATTATGCTGTGTATTGACGTGCTTAACGTTGTGTGACCTAGGTCGATAGTCGTCTATTGAACTTTTTCATATATTACAGTCAGATATACAGAATAAATTCATATTTACTGAAGCTGATCTCAATAATGCATTCTGATATTTGAATTCAACTCTTGAAATATTTATTACCCCAATAAATAGAGGGAAACGTATAAAACATAATAATAATTATTATTCATATAAGATAATGTATTGAATTTCTATAATTTTTTTTACATATTTTATAAAATTAAAAAAAAAGAAAATTGTTTATTTATCTCTGTGAAAGTGAGTTTGTAACATCTACATTGAACCGTACGATTGCTAATAAAATACTAAATTTTTCTTTTAATGGATTAAAATGAATACAACATTTTAAAGAAATCTATCTTCTTTAAATTAATCCATCATATCCGGTAGCAGTTAACGTTTTTCCTTTGTTTTTCATAATTGACCAACATGTGTTTGGAGTACATCTTCCAGTACAAACGAATTTTGCAAAAATAATGATGATTTGCATTTTTAATTTATGAGTTGTGCAGTAAAGTTATTATTCTGTTAAAAATGACATGAAGAAGTATATTACCCAACGTTATATTTTTACCTTCATGTAAACTTTAATATATAACTTTGTAAATAAAATCACTATTTTATTATAAAGAAATAATTTTTAGGTATTGATTTATGTAACTAGTAGTTTATGTTTGACGTTTGTGGAATTTAATTATAAAATTACAATTTTTGCATCTAAAGTTAAAACCACAAAATTTATTAAAGATTTATTGACTAAAACAACTGAAATTTCCTGGATTTGTTTCTTAATAGAATTTTATTAGAACTCCTAGTGTATAACGGTAACTGATTTTCTTTTTTTCTTTTAATATTATTTTTTATTAAATGTTACTCTTTTAAAACCACTTGTTCTTTTGAGATAACAGAATATAATAATTACATAGAACACGTGAAGTAATTTTAGAATAGTTTGTTGAAAACAGTATTGTTTTAATTAAATAACATAATAATTATATGATATATTGATGAATAATGCATTGAAATGAATTTAAAATTCTTTGATAATAAAAGACAGAAATATCAATTTATTTAAAAATATTGAGTACAATATAATTTGATGAAATTTTAGCTGTTCAATTCCACTAAGATTATTCTTATAAAATACAAAAAATATGAATAATATAAATCTAATAACAGAAAGTTAAATGAGGTTTTATATTTTAAACTCACCACTTTGTCACCGAGGTTTCTCACACGGCATGGTAATATTACGTCTCCTCCTGGTTTACTGACAATACTGGCGGATGTCACCTCAAACAAAGGTCCTGGTGTTGGTTGAGGTTCCTCAGGCAAAGGTTTTTCCCAAGGGGGTATTCCGTCTTCCTTCCATACCCAAGGGAATCCTACAGAAATACACAAAAGAAAACGAATTACAGAAGAGATTTATCCTTAAACATTAAACCAGACAACACAACAAACTACACATTAAATGTAAATATTATTAAATGTGTCTCACTACAAAATGAGTTGTTGAGTTTGTTAGTATAAACAAACAAAAGAAGATCTATATATACAATTCGAACAATTAGATGCTTTAAAAGTAAATCTAAATAATTTTTGAGACAATAATATTATATTAACTTAGATATTGAATTTTTCTAGCATCCTTATGAAATAAAGAATTCTGAAAAATACTGTCAGTAATATCACTGAAAATATGTTGTTAAAAGAAAAACTTAATCTAGGTTTTTTTCGAATGGAGTGAATGTTAATTGATGTAAAGAACAGTAATTGTTTTCTCAACTTTATGTGGTTGAAAAAACAACATTGGATGAAAGTTTTTTTAACGACTAATTAAGTGTGGTTTATCCTCTTAAATTGTAGCATTTCGTTTATTTTAAGCCTGGATCCATACAGGAATATAGAAAAATTAACTTTGTTAATAGTTCTCAATCAATAAACACAATTTAGGAGAGCGTATATAATTAAGACACAACTAAATAGGTTATCTGCTTATCTCTTATAAAATAAAATTAAATGCAAAAACATAACCTGATCTTAATTTTTATAATTTGAGAGTAAAATATTATTAATAAGAAGATTTTATTTAACCCTACCTTTCTGTTCGGGTCATATTGACACGAAAACATTTTTATTTACTTATATTTTTCCTCCCGTTAATGATGTAAGTTTCTGATTCTATGACTTTGTATCTCCAAATGCAATGTTTACATACAATTTTTTTTTCTTTTTATATTAATTTTTCGTCACATATTTGTAGTTTATACTAATGTACTGTTCGG
>JAAAKQ030444763.1:0-16847 GCA_010016005.3 Zanna intricata | reverse complement strand
TATATATATATATATATATAAAATCAGTGCAAAAATTACACATTCACATTTTTTTTTTAATGTAAAGAACAGTGAACATCTAATGTATAAATCATAGATAATACAGTTTTAATAATCAGCGTAGTCTAAATATCCCTACGAAAACCACATCAATTTATACGAAAATTATGCAGATCACTAAACAAATTGGATTGTAGAAGTGTGACACTACCAGTTTTAGCTAAATTTGAATTGAAATTTTGTCCAACCGGTTTTCCGGAGAGAATGAAGTGGGAAACATGATGCTTCCTATGTGTGATACGTTTCTTACAGACTGTTCATTGACCCATTGAGGAGAAAAGAAAAACTAGTCAGAATAGTTTATTGATTAGCCGACCAAACTTTAATGTATTTGGCTCGTAATCTTTATTAATTATTTGTTTTCTTTGCAGTTATTAATCTTAATTGATTATATTTTTTGTTTTTTTAACTTATTCATAAAAAATTCATAAGTTGTTTTAAAAATCAAATTTCTTTGAAAATTTTTTTTCACATAAACAATGTTGAAGGATTTTTGATTTTGGTGGAGAAGTTGGACCTTATGACTGGTGGTGACTGGCGGGCAGCTTTCCTATGCCAAACGGAATATGGTTTACCTTGTCTCATCACATCAAGGCCATTCAGGTGGGTCGTAACTTCAATAAAAAATTAAGCATTTTGGCAAGAGTCTGGAGCTCCTCGTGAAGAGGATCATTGCGCTTCGCGATGTTTGGCAGATAGCACCAACGACGAAGAGTCTGGTCCAGTTTACACTTCCAGCGACGGCGTCTGTAGCTACACAGACGCCAGTGGTGCTGACATCTGCAACCACCCAGACGGAAGATAGTGGCAAGGCTCGACGTGAAGTCCGGAAGGCAATTGACGATGGTGTAGATAATGAAGAGATCTGCCCCCCTGGTTCACCATAGTGCCAAAGGAAATTTTTACATCAATCGAGGCAGTCGTGGATGTTAGTGGCCTGAAGGGGCTTGCATGGGTGATTGATTTCTCTAAGGGATCGGAGTATTGGAGTCACTCGCATTTACTGGAAGAGATACCATGGGCGGGGCCGATGTTTCGTTCAGGCATTCTGCAGAGGGTAAAGTGGTGGTGGGCAGCACCCGTGCTATGCCGTGGTTGGTGGGTCCGGAAATGTCTGCCGATATGCGTATGTGGTTGCTGTGGATTCCTGCGAAAGTGAGGAAAGGCTGGTCACTCGACTATCAGAATTGGTCAAATTACTCCTGGCTGAGAATTCAATCGTGTGCTTTTGTGGGCTATTTGGGAAATTGGGGTTTTATCTCCTCCGGGTTGCCGAATATTTGGCACGGAGATGTTAGCACCGGATCTATATGCACAGGTCGTCACTAGGTGCTGATGGGAACTGAGCTCCAGAGAGGAAGCCCCGATAGAGCCCCTACTACGATGGTGGTTGTTAAGGCGGCGGGTCGGTTATGCGGAACTTTTCCGTACAGTAAAGGACGCTATGTCAACGGGTGAGGAGGGCATCCTTTCCGCACGCAGGGGTGAAGGAGACCTCTATACACGAGTCCATGATAAGGGTGACGCCGCTAGTAAGCTTCGGCGGATCCATTTGCTGATAAAAGATGTCGATGCCCTTACCACGGAGGAGAAACTAGTATGTGACATACGGAACACCGCTGGGGACTCTGTAACGATTGACGTCTTCTCCCTGAGGTAGTCAAATAGTGAGACGAATGTGGCGATGGTGGCGGTTCCGCCTCTGCCGGCTGAAGAACTGCTGAATGTCGGGCGACTTCACATGGGAGGGAGGTGCGTCGAAGAACAATATTATCGGTGTTGGGGGATAGGGCACTGGGTTGGGTCCTGCAGTGGTCCTGAAAAGAGAGGGCATTGCTTTAATTGTGGAGGTCGAAGGACATCTTCGAAATGATTGTACAGCTGAAGTCAAATTCTCTCTCTACAAAGTTCGAGTACATTCACTAGGAGAGATTACTTCGCTCTTGCAGATGGCCTAAGTTTTTTGACAGTCCTGTCCATAACGGGTGGGATAATGAGGTGTCCCACTTTCGAAGATTAGGCTGAGACTGGCTTGGATACATTAAGGTCGTAAAGTATGACCGTAGTCCCATTGGGAATCCATTTTAGGGTCTCTGATTAGAGGCGTCGCATCAAGACCGGAGTCCTAGTGGTAGGATCTTCTTTCGGGTCCCCTCTCTAGGAGTGTAATTAAAAAACCGAGTCCTGACTACCTTGGAAGGAACCTTAGTTCCTGCGATCTAGTTTGAGGCGATGGCACTCCCTGGAGCTGTATAAATGCTTGATTGCGGGTTCTAGCTACATGGGGGGATAAGGAGAGAAAAAAGATATTTTAACAAGTTATAGTCTGTTTGGGAATAAATATTTATTCACTAACAGGTTATTAGTATCTGTTCACTTTATTTTAGTATATATTATGTTTTCTTATCGTGATGATTTAAGACAAACTTATAGACGATTTTATCTCTAAAATAGAAAAAATAAATAAATAATTTTTAGGTTTTAACACAGGTCAAGCTTACTCAAAAGTTTACATATAATCGGGATTATTTTTTTTATTATTATTAAAATATATATATATATTAATTAAAGTATTAAAGCACATCGTACAATTACTTGTTTTTCTGTGTATTCTACAGATTAAATTTTATTCTTTCATAGCTATTTATGTATTTTACAATTATTATTTCTCTAAAAGAAAACAACAACATATAATACATTTTTTTTTTTTATTTTAAATGTAATGATAAAAAAATATAATAAGCATTAAATTTTTATTTTTATAAGTTATATTTTTATCGTTGAATTCTGTTTTGTTAAGAATAATATTATTTTTTACACTACGACAAACAGTTAGATATCGTATATAATTTTAAAATAGTGGAAAATTACATACAATTTTATAATAGAAATTCAAAAAAGTTATGCTTCTGGGAAAATATTTTATTTTCAATTGAAAAAAAAAATCATGTTCTGTGAGTATAATTAATAATTTCCTGTAGCAAGAATTTTATATATTATACGATATATGCGTTTAGAATTTACATTTTATGTTAATTATTCTTCTCATTTTCTATTCCCATTCATTTATAAATATTCATAATTTGAAATCAGAATATAGACAATTATAATTATATAGTTCTCTTTTGTAGAATGTTACAAACTTTTATCCAACAATAAAGTACATCTTCCATATTAGTAAATTTTATAATAATAAAACAATTGAAAAAATGTGTTTCTTCATTAAAGGTTATTTGAGCCAAAATATAAGTATATAACATAAAGCCGTAGGTAAATAATTTAATCACAAAATTAAAAAAAATAAATTATTATTATAAGTGCAACTGTAACTTATAAGTTACGAAAATTCAACCAAGTATATTTTTCAGGATACGTTTTTCAATTTCGTATCGATTACTGAGATTATCTTTATAATTTCTTTAAAAATAAGAGCTTAATCTGTATTGGATTTAGTTTGTTAATATACATAATTAATTTACAACAAATCCATTAAATCTATACATTACACATTAAATCCATTTTTTTATTGTTATATGTTAAAAATAATTGTATATAAAAGGACTACAATCCAAGAAATATTAGGATTTACACAATAATTTTCAAGAGGATAGATATATTACAAATAGTGAAATATCCTGAATTTCTGAAATGTTTAATATTTAAATTATTCTGATCAGAACCAATATTCAATAAATATATTGAATATATAATATTCAATAAAATTATATTTTTTAATAATAAAAAAAAAGTTTTTCAAACTTGTCACAGAATTATAATTATTAAGAATTTAAATTACATTTAAATAGAATAGATTTAAAAACCGCAGTATTAAACACCATTTTAATTATTAAAGTTAGACTAGATCGTTTTTAAACGTTCTTGTTTCTAAACCAAATAATGCGGTAATGAAACTTTCATTTACTCAATAGTCTAACATTCTTTGACGAATTAAAGAATACACTGATGCAGAAGAGTGTTGAATAGCGACTACCACCGCGGCTTGTCTTCCAATTCGTGTGAGCTACTGACCTTTGTCCGGTGTTGTTCCACCGTGAAATTGGGCTTAATCTAATCCACCAACATTTATACGCTGTTTCGAAAGTTAGTTTAAGCAAAGCCTTCAACAATTATCAGACCGGATTAAGTTAAAACTAACATTCCAACACTTTAAGTAAATAAATCATGGAAAGGAGTCGACTGTGATATCCTTTCATTTAGATGAGAATAAACCGTTATATTATATTACTGTATACAGTATAACCTCTAACTTACACGGAGCATCAAAGTCAAAACAATGTTACATCAACTGAAAACTAAGTTAATTCACTTATCTGAAGCTGAATAACCGAGAATATTATAATATTTAGAATGTTTATTTGATAATACAAACCCGTTTATAATATTATATCGCTTAGTTATTGCATATTACATATGTAGACTATTTAAAAGAGTTAAATTTCTGAACTTTGTCCAACAATAATAAAACTTGTACAGATCATGCAACAACTATGAGTTTGGAAATGATTTATTGTTAGAACTTAAAAGTAAATTATTACAACACCAAATTTTACCTTTCTATCAACTTACATTTTATTATTATGTACAAAGACATGCAATATACAAGTAAATGTAATAGCTTTATAAGATAAAAATTTAAGTAAAACAATTAGTTGTTTGAATGAAAAATGATCTTTGTTTTTAATCTTTGTGTATATATATATATATATATGATGATATTAATATGGATTCATATTTCAAAACTTGGAGATATTAGTGTAGAATAATATTGGGTTTCAATTTTTGTCCGCTATATTGGTTGCACCATATTGTATCAAACCTTTTTTGTTAGTAGGGAGGTGGATTTTTAATACATGATTTTACTGTAAACCTTTAACAAAAAAGTAATGGTGAAAACCTTATTTCCGATAAGTTCCGTTTTTTATTTATAAACAATCTTAATCAAAACATTTCATCCAATGTGGTGGATCGAAGATGATTGAAAAATTTCAAACACAGCATAAATTAGTCATATTTAATTATGTAAATTTGCAGTTATTTCTGTTAACTCCTAGTATCTTTTAGTTGAAATATGAAGCCCTTACCTAACTTTAATATCACTTTTTTTACATATGTAAGTATATAAAACAGCTATAAATGATAGCTCAAAGGCTATTTTAAATCTCTCTATTGCTATTACATCTGAATTTATTATAAAAACAAGCTTAGGAAATATTTGCAAGGGATAAAGTTCTAGATGTAGTTAATATGTGAACAATTTCTTTGATCACTTATTAACTACTTAATTGTATATCAAATGGATTTAGTGCCTTAAATTATCTATACATATAAAATATGCATCATGTCCTTATCTTCCCACTCTCCTAAAGACCACAAATTCTAGAAGGCTTATACTACTAACACCTAGGCTACTAGGAAATAAAATTCCCATTCATTGTGATAGTTAACAAATTATCTTCTCTTAATCTCCCTTGCCTATCTGTATCTCAAAAAAAAGGTAATAAGTTTAGTTATAGGCAAACCAACTGATCGCGGTAGTGGTACCAAACACTGTTTAGCTGAATCAAAGCCCAAACGAAGATCAAACACCCGATTCCGACAGGGAATTTGCTTGTAATCCCCGTCGATAGGTGATTCTGGCCTTCAACTCCAGAATCCCATTTTCAACGACATAGCTCATTACAAGCGGTAAACATGCAAGGTTTGGATCGTAACATACATTTCGATTACATCATGCACTCGTATAGAATTTGAAGAGAACTTCCTTTCCCGCTGACCATAATGAGTTCCACAAAGGACGTTTGACTCGAGATCTTTTGAATGGTTTGAAATTGTATATAAAGAGAAAAGCCATTGTTCCCCTTCCCATCGTGGAGATGGATCGACTTCAGCAATATTGCTATCGTTGGTATTATTGTATAATATGCTTTAATACATTAAATAGAAAATGGTTATCATTTATTATTCCATTATTATTTTTCCAGCTATAATACTGGTTATATTATTATATACATACATATTGTGATGAATTCAGTATCTCGTATATATTTAATGAAATTTATAACTTTATGATATAATGAATTTATGAGTTACGTTTAAACACATTACCTAATACACATTCCCTTAACGTAAATCCCTTAATAACGTAATTTTAAAGTTAAAATAAATTTCGTTTTATTTTGCTCTACTCAGGAAATGTGGGTTTAATTTTAAACTTAAAGAAATCGTAATATCCTACACAGTACATTTATAACATGTTTGCTAAAATAAAATTGCAACTCTAAATATTTTATAAACCAGCCATAGTATCTTTAGCAACTAATCAAAGAAATGGGATTTCAGGCGAACGTAACATTTTCATTTTTAACTTTGTATAATATTTTTTTCAGTGCATGGATTTAATCGATTTATCGTTACGGACTAAGATGTTTTTTTTTAAACCAACCTCATATTAAATGTAATCAAGGGAAAAACTTTATCTTGATGTAAAATAATTTAATTTTATAAACATTAATAATTTACAAAAATTAGACAACGAATAAATATCAGCTCGAAAATACTCATACCTGCATTGATAATAAATGTAATGGAGTTCATTGATAACATTTTTATATATAGTGAATAACATTAACAGTTTTTAACAAAAATTAAAATTAATAGTCAACTTTTCCAGTTTAAATACTTTATAACATTACTAAAAACATCAGCTTGTTTGCAGTTGAAAGTCATCGGCTAAATAAGATTACCCGCGAAAAAATTTCAAAATAGATAATAGAAAAATAAGTATTGATAAATTTATTGCATTTTTAAATAGCACATGGAAATAACCCCATATTCAAATTAAATAACATTAAAATAATGAGGTGTTTTTGACTTTCTAAAGAAAATTAAACCAAAAATAATTATTTGAACTCAACGATGTAAAGAAAATATTTTTACGCGTATGGAAATTTAAATATTTTATATATTAAAACAGATATATTTTAAGATTAAAACAACTTAAAACTATTCAATAAACCCACCTAGGTCTAATGGCCCCCGGCCTCCGTGGCCGAGTGGTAGCGTCTCGGCCTTTCATCCGGAGGTCCCGGGTTCGAATCCCAGTCAGGCATGGTATTTTTCACACATGCTACAATTCATTCATCTCATTCTCTGAAGATATACCTTAAAGGTGGTTCCGGAGGTAAAAGAAAAAAAAAAAAAAACCTAGATCTGGTGGTTAACGGGACATCGCAAATCAGCTATTTTCGTAGTTGGGAGTTAGTTCTAAGGTCCAAGTCCTAGTAAAGGTAGTTATTTTTATACGGATTTGAATACTAGATCATGGATACCGGTGTTCATTGGTGATTAGGTTTCAATTAACCCCACTTCTTTGGAGTGGTCGACCTGGGATTTTACAAGACTACACTTCATTCATAATCATACATACCATCCTCATTCATCCTCTCAAGTAGTAATATCTTACGGTAGTTCCGGAGGGTAAATAGAAAAGAGAGAGAATATTATTTAATCAATATCTCAGCTTAGTAAGAAGGAAAAATAAATTAAAATTGACTCCTTATCACCCGTTGAAGAAAATCAGTTTAATTAATTTGGAGTTACGTTAAAGATTACACAACCAATAACAATAGAAAAAATATCGATCATTCAAAATACAAAAAAAAAAAAAAATTATTAAGATGAAAGCCAACTAAGTTCAATTAAAAGAATCTTGCTCTTCAAAATGTTCAATATAAAAATAAGAAATAATTACTAAGAAATAGTTAATTATAAATATTTATATTTTTTTAATAAGTTCATTGATGATTAAATTATCGGGATTAGACTCAAATGTGCCTAAACCCTACTCCATTAAAATACAGTTATTTTAATACAGTCTTTAATACTTCAATGAAAATAAAATTTATCGAATACCTAAAAAAAAAATAATTTCCTGCAGTTCTTTAAAATAAACTCCGGGTGTTATTCTTGAAGACTGAAGTTCACGAACTCCGAAAATTCTTTTCCATTACGAACTGAAAGGCAAAATTTACAGTTTACCTGTATAATATAAGATAAGAGTAACTTTTATTACTTTATCTTAAAGGAAAACAGATTATGATATATTTAAGTTTATAATAAGGATTACTATAAAATTAAACAGCTCAAGAAGCAAAACGTATTTCAAAATAATTTATTTATTTAAATCTAAAAATAATTTACATTGCATAACAGCACTCTTCTACAGTACTGGATTAATAAATTTAATTTGTTAGGCAGTTTTTTAATTTCCTGCGTTAGCTGTAATTGTGAAGAATAAAGAAAAATGTATTACATGTATTTAAAAAAATCTGTCAACGGAAAGATAATGAAGTATAATTGTTTTCTCTGCAATTACATCTACCTAAAAAGAAATTATATTTTTACAAAAATTCATTGATTATATGAAAATACACTAATTTTTGTAGATTTAGTAGATCTTTAAAGAGCTCCTTTCATGAATGAACTGCAGGTCCCGAAAAAAATTTAATTAAACAACTTTGAACAGACCGTAAACACGGAATTTTGTAGGATTCTAGGTACTCAAACGGATTCTAGGTATGAATTTGAACACTAGATCATGGATTCCGGTGTTGTTTGGTGGTTAGGTTCCAATTAACCTCACATCTCTCTTTTGGTTGACCTCCCTTTTTTTTCTGTTTTGCCTCCAGAAGCACGTAAGATATTACTTCAGAGGATGATGTGTACGAATGTAAATGAAGTCTTGTTCAGTCCCAGGTAGACCATCTGTGAAATATGTGGTTATTTGAATCCCCACCATCAAAAAAAACAACGGTATCCACAATTTAGTATTAAATCCATAAAAAAAAAAAACTGGCTTTACTAGGAAGAAGCCTGTACAAGACTGCATTTCATATATATTCATACATATTATCGTCATTCATTCTCATTCAAACTAATACATTACTGTGGTTCCGGAGGCAAAAAAAAAAAAAAAACAGAAAACAGAAAAAAAAAGAAAAAGCTAATCAAATTAAATTTTATTATTACTTTTAATGATGTTTATTGGAAAATATAATCCTTTAAATAATCTCAGAAACAATTCTTGAAACAGCGTATCATTATTTTTGGTTTATGATTGTTTAACAGTCTTATCAATAAAAAAAGAGCAATAGTTTATCAATCATAATAAAAAAAATCACTAGGAATGCACACTCATAGAACTATAAGGAAGAAAATCAAATAAGAAAGCTATGGCGAATACAGTCAAGAATATTTTAATTAATTTGAGAAATAAACAAAGTGATAGTAGATAACAAAATTTTATTATCGCAAATTCATATTTTTTTATGTAAATAACCATGAAATTTTTCATGATTAAAACTTTATGAGTTCTTTACATGAAGTATTTCGAATCATTTGCGGGAGACAATTCATTATATATTGCAAATGTTTAACCATTGTTCAGATTTATTACGATAATTAATTAATTCTCGCTCATTGATAAATTCTTATAAACGTAATTTATTACCTCATAAATATCTAACTTTTTAAAAAAAATAATTAAATAATTAGCCAGAAACAAGAATTCGGATAATACTAAAAAAAAAAAAATTACTAATAAAAATTAAGAAGTAGTTTTGCGTAAAGGTTATACAAAATCAGTAAAAAAAATTTGTACAAGCATTGTTTACATCTGATATTCTCAATGAACTAGTTTTTATCTATAACTATTTTTATCAATGAATAATTACATCTTGTCCATGTTCTCAATGAACTTATTGAACAACTTCCCGTGCTTTGACTGCAGAAGGTCAATAAATTCCGCATTTTTGTTGTAAGTCGGAAATGCTAGTGAATCACTCATCGCTCATACGCTCGATTATTAGCTCATTCACGTACGATATTATGGCACGCTCTTTTCTCTCTGGTCCTAGGCTGTTTTTTTTTAGGCCACTAGCCTAGAACCTATCCCATAAAAGCAGCCGATCCGTCCTTTTAACCATTCTAGCATAGTGGTTATAAAACATTTATATTCCCAAAATACTAAACTGAACTTGAAATTTTTCCATTGTTCTTTTTTTTTCTATTTAAATTTATTTTTCAGTTTTCTTTCACTTTCTTATTCTTGCTCTTTCCATAACTAGAAGCTTTTCTGGATATCACAATCTGTAGAAAATCTCTATTTAACGATTAGAAACGATACGGCTGAGTTATTTTTCGGGTAGGGATGATGGAAATAGTGATTTTTATCAAATTCAAACTTAAAGATAAACACGCGCTATAAACCCCTTCAATAACTTGAGAAGCGATGACTTCTATTTACTGATTAAATAATATAGATTACATAAAAATTATTGTTTTACATTATCATTCGCATTTAATTGTGTGTGATGACTATAAAAAAATTCTCTTTTGGATTAACTGTCAAGTACTACTGAAAATATTGCATAAAATACAATAATAATGAACATCATTGTTAATAATAGTAAAAAACATTGGAAATTTCAACAGTTGAGATGAAATTTAGATTTTAATTAAGATAAAATTTAGAGTTACCGATATGTTTTAAAGCGGGAACGAATAATAATAGTAGTAGTACTACTAGTAGTAGTGAAAAGCAAATCAATTTTAAATAAAAACTGTAAAGAAAAAAAATAGATGAAAAAACTATGGTATAGATGTGCTTTTACCATTAATTCCCTGTCAGTTTCCTTAACCCAGGCTTAAGTTTATTGAGGACACTAGACTGAGATAGAATGAGAAGGGTTGGTTCTGTGGTCATATATTTACGTGTATATGTAGACTAGTTATTGTTAACTAACTCCGGCCAACAATTCCTGATAGAGTGCCCTTAATTAGTGACTCTACAGTAAATGATGACTAGGAGGAGTTCAAAATCCACGAAAAATTAATTTGCTCTCATCAAATATGCATTGAACAGAACATTTAGAATGTCTGAAAGGGATATTAAAGATTTCTAAGAGCTATTTTTATTATAAAGGAATTAGTATTTATTCGCAAGCACATTAACTTTTTTTCACATACAAATATATTTAAATAATTGAAATAAATTAATTGACCCCAACAAACAAAATATATTTGTCAGGGATAGTTCAATATATTAACACGAAGAAGATACTTTCTGTAATAATTCGTAATTTTGAAGTAAAATTTGTTTATAAAACTGTCATTAGTTTCTTTTTCTTCTTTAATAATTTCTTTTTATCATAATTTCAAACTAAAAAAAAATTGAAAATATTTTTTTTTTATATAAAAATTTCAAATTACAAAAAAAAATTATTAAATTTGACAAACATAAAGAGAGTAATATGAATGTTAAGATTACTTGCTATTTTTCGTAATTAATTTTTATTTTTTATTTTATCATTCATTGTTGACATTTCTTCAAAAGACATTTTTATAAAATAAATAAACAAATAAAAAAATTTCCGTAATCTTACTTATATTTTTTGGAATTTGGAATCAATTACTTTTTCGTGATAAAATCTTGGTGTCCATAAATAGAAAATATATAAAATAAAATCGTAATTATACTCAAATGTATTCATTTCTGCAAGCAGAAATGATATTTTATAATTAAATCCCTAAATCTAAAATGCTCATTGACTTAATTAAAATAAATATGCTAAAACTTTAAGTATTTTTCTCTAAATTTTGCATTATTCTCTTTAAAACTTTTTATTATTCTTAATAGATTATATAACTGAACATTTTTTCTATAATATTACATAACACGTTTAAAACAAATTAAACATATAAAAAATCATTCACTGTTCTATGTCAATTTTTTTTATGATTTTTATTGAACTATATAATCGCATAAACTTTTACGACAATTAAATTCAACACAATATCTGGTTGGCTTTTTAATTAACTTAACGCTCTACTCATTCAATCTGACTGTAAGTATTTCTTTGCATTCAATAATAGTATCAGTTGAAGTTTTCTTTTTGACATTACCTTAAAAAAAAATAGCAATTCTTTCATCTTCAGTTCAAATTTTATTACCATTATTACTGAATTGAATCCATGAATTTATACTGTTGTATACTTTACAGAAACCGCTTATTTCGAAACATTTATTACAATTCTGACGAAGTTTAAACTGATAATTATCTATGGTTTTATAAATACATTTATAAATTATTTCAGATGATCATTTTTTTCAGGATTTGTTAACATTAGGATTGTTTAAAATATACTAGCAAATCAAACTCGTGTAAATTAAATCTTTAATAATTTATATGAATTGATTTTCAAAATTTTACCAAGCTTTGATTTTTCTGTCATCTTCTTGGTCGACAAATCTTTCTTTTGACTGTGACGCTTGCAAAGTATCTAAGTTGCAAGATCTATCGATAATACTCTCTACGACAATCACTCTTTATAGTTAATAGAACAAAAAAAATTCAATTGTAGGGCTGAATGATATCTGCTTTTGGTGGGGTTGAGAGGCTGATATGGCGATATTATAGTACTTGGCTCAGCGAGAAAGGCGAGGAAAAACCATCATACCTCAATTTGTCATGCTTTTTATTTCTGAGAGAGAACGTGACTTTTTTTTTTAAATACTACCTGTCTGTCGTAGCAAGTTGCCAATTAACGTTACGGGACTGATATTCAACAAATATTATTTATATTAATAGAATTAAAAGATTTACATACAATACAGAAGGAAAGATCGAGAAAGTAATTTTTAATAAGACGGTAGGATACGCGTTTTAATTTTTAAAAATAATAGTTCAAATCATAAAAAGCTTTAGTATGAGTCAGAAGTGAAAAAATATTGCTGAACACAGTGAAATGTATTTTTTTAGAAAAAGTAAAATAAAATAAAATTTTTGCTAATATTCCGACTTAGATCCTAATTCCGACTTAGATCACTCAATTCCTAAAGTCGTTTTGAGGGAACGATAATTAAACTAACAAATAAGAAAATGCGTATATATCCTGAATGGTTTAACGGTCTGAGGCAAGGACAATCTCTGGATCTACTAGGAATCTACCAACTTGGACAATCTTTAGCCATGGACAATCTTACGTTATCGTATCACGAGTAAAATCTTTCAGAAATATAAAAATGGAGATGAAACCTAAGGTTCGACCTTGGGTGGAAAGAAATCTTATGAACTACCAAGTAAATTATCTATTATAACGTGATTATTTTAATGATGCTGAGGAGCAACATGGATCCCCTAGTTAATTTAACTTAAAAAAAAATTTATTACTATTTTTTTAATTTTTATAACAAGACGTAACGTCTTGTTACAAGTATTCAAGTAACGTCTTGCCAAATTCATAGTAAAAAATTACAAAGTAATTTGTTTCCGAGAAAATTACTTTAAAAAAATTTTATGCATGATGAAAAACATAAGCGTGGGACACGTTTTAATCATAAAGTGATTGTATATGAGAGCTCATAATAAATAGAAAAATTTTAAAGTTTTTTCTTGAAATTATTTTTGTTTTTGTAGGAATTATCTTGAAAATAAAGATTTTTTTACTTTTTTTTACGATTTTTTTACTATAGGTAGAGGTATGTTTATTTTTTAACAAAGATAATCAAAAGATAGATTATGTTTATGTAAAAAAAAAAAAGAAAAAGTAATTAAATGAAACAGAGGATAAAACTATTGAAAAAAGTTTTTAAATATAATTAAAGCCTAAAATAATTCTAGAAAATTTGTTAAAATCAAATTATTATTTAGGTAACTCATGACTGAGAGAATGAGAATGAATTAGAGGAGGAGCGAGTAAGTGAGAGAGATGAAAGACAAGAACCCAAACCATATAAATTAAAACTCAAAATACCAGTATTCGTACTACAGATAGTTATATTGACATTCTTTAGTATTTATTAAAACTGAATCAAGTAACGATAAGAAAAGTTACGAATTATATGTAATAAATTTATCAAGCTTGGCCCTTTTGTACGATTATATAATGACAAATACTCAAATCCATTTACCAACAATTTTATATTCAGTTCTAGCGCCTTCGGAAATTAATTTTCCATCCTCAGGAACCTAACACTAAAATTTTTTAATATGTTTTAAAAAATAAAACTCAAGTAAATATGTCTCAATCAATTTATTAGTCATTACTACTTTACAAGAAAGGAAATGTAATGGTTAAATATTATTATTTAAAAAATTTTCTAACGGTATAGTTGCAGTAAAGTCTGAATAAAATCCTTTAATTTTATCAAAGTAAATAAGTTGTTTTTTCTCATTCAAAACCAATAGAAAATAATCCATGATGTTTCAAAATGAAAAAAATAATTGTTTAAAAAATTAAAGCAACTGAAACAATTGTTTTAAAAATAATGAAAAGAAATATCCAGTGTTTTTAGAATACAGCATCTACAAAAATAAAACTTGTATCTCCACTGTTATAACGGTGGAGACATTTACAATTACAGGACGTAGGTCGACATGATTTTAAACTTATGACGATCATTATCAGAAGAAATCAAGTTGAAAAGATAAACTTTTCAATCAGGTGTACAATTATAAAAAAAAAAAAAAATTACAAATATTCTCGTATATAGAAATGTAACTAACATTTTGGGCTATTTAAATTTTAAAACATTTTCTTAGGATAATATAAAAATTTCTCCTGTGGAAAAAATGTTTTATGATAGATAAAAAAAAAAATTATAAAATATTTCTTCATAAACTAAAAAAAAAAATAAAATAAAACGTTTTGAATGATATTTGAGTAGTCTCCAAATATTTAGTCTCTTGGTTCCGGTCAGTTGCCAGTGTTTTTTTTTTTTTTTGTTTGTCGGATGAGAGGAAAGTTCTATACTCCTTAGTCCTTTACAGTTGGTAGTATCCGACTCTCACCAACTAAAACCCCTCCCCTTTACTCATACCGGACCCATCATATCTGGTATTTCACAGGATCGTAAGTGTATTACGGATCCCGTTGCGATTTGTCGTCAAGGCACCTGCCGCAGGAGTCCAGTGGCTATTATTCTCTTTATCTGTTTAGCCTCCGGAATTACCGTAAGGTATTACTTCAAAGGATAAATGACGATGATGTGTATGAATGTGAATGAAGTGTAGTCTTGTACAATCTCAGGTCGACCACTCCTGAGAAGTGTGGTTAATTGAAACCCAACCACAAAAGAACACCGGGATCCACGATCTAGTACTCAAATCCGTATAAAAATTTTTATCTTTACTAAGATTTGAACCTTATAACTCTCGACTTCGAAATCAGCTGATTTACGATGTCGCGTTAACCACTAGACCAACCCTGTGGGTTCCAGTGGCTATTATTATAGGCAGCTAACCTCACAGGTAGGGCACCTAACTACTAGCACCGCAGGCTGATGTACAACGGCACCTTCTCTTCTGATTTCATCTTTATAAGATTGAGGTCATAATTTTCGTTACGGACGACCAATTCTCCAGATTTTGGAGCATCTTGGTGATGACGATGGCTCTCCCAATGCGAATACATTTCTCTCTTTGTGAGGTCTATAGGCTATAAATGAAATTTGTGTGTTCCGGCGTATCACATTGCCCGCAATAAATTCATGAATCGGTCAAGCGCCTTCTTCTAACGTATTATATTCCTCGATAACTTCATTCGTGACTCGTTACAACAGGCAGATACGTTTGGTCGGACTTTGATTTAATGAAAAATTACGGATGTATTTCATTACTATAACTACTCTCAATATTTCTTTCATATTTAATCAATTTTGAATACAATTTAGTTGATTCAATTTCTTAATATTCAGTTTTTTCCGTCTTCATAATGGAAATAGATTTTTGCATTTTCAACAGAAAATATCTAACTCACAATTATGTACAGAATAATAATTTTGTCTTATTATTTTTCAGAAAATGTATTCAATCAGTCGATTTACCGTATTCCACATCGATAACTTATGTAAGGTTTTAAAACGATTAAAATTTTCTAATCCATTTATTAGTCATTATTACTTTGCTAGAAAACGAAGCGTAATGCTTAAATATTATCACTTTACTAATGTGTCTAACAGTATAGTTACAGTAAAAACTTTTAATTTTATCCAAGTAAATAAGGTGATTTTTTCTCATTCAAAACCAATAGAAAACAATCTATAATGTTTAAAAACGAATGAAAAAAATTGTTTGAAAAGTTGAAGAAACTGAAACAATTTTTTGAAAAAAAAAATCAATGTTTTTACATTACAATATATGAATTGTAATTATTTAAAATGTACTTTTTATACTTTTTCAATTTTTAAAAGAAATAGATTGTAAAGGAACAGAGCAAAAAAGATTGGAATTATTTAAGATCTAGTGCTACTAAACAATACTAACAAACTGTTTGATGTATAAGCTCATAAATACATAACTTAGACATAATGCGAGCTTCTCAACCGGTCAATCTTGGTTTCTGACTAAGAGTAATGAGTGTGTAGGACACCTGATATAACAGGAGAAATTTAAAAACTGTAGCACACGATAAATAGGAAGAAACTGGAAATATCGAACAGAAATGGAATATATATAAAGCGAAGATCAAAGACTGAGCAGAGAATAAGAGTTAATGAAAAACTAAGAAATTTTAAAAATAAATCATGGGTTTATAAGAATATGATTAGTAACACAAAAATTTATAATGCCAAAAGTTTCTTTTATCAGTTAAGTTGCTGTACTTCTCGATGTTTGAAATACGTTTGTTTTTATTTATTAAAATAGTTAAATATATTTAAATTAAAACAAATTTATACAGAAGTAACTTCAAACAAAATTCTTTTCAAT
>JAAAKQ030444430.1:0-24458 GCA_010016005.3 Zanna intricata | reverse complement strand
TCAGGTAGTATGAGATTTAAGAAATATTGAGCACCTAAAAGAATATCAACATTAGATGAAATATTAAATTGTGGATCAGCAAGAAATAAATTTTCAGACACAGTAAGTAGACATGAATTAAATGATTCAGTAGGAAGATTAAGAGGTTAAATTGGGTAATACAGCACAAACAACTTCGAACGTAAAGTTTTGATATCTAAAAAATAATTTGATAGTAACACTGTAATTAGATTGACACTGTGAATTGATTCCCAAAATCTGAAGATTATTTTTTGTTAAAGATAATCCAAGTTTTTTTTAGCAAAGTCCATTGTATAGAAATTAGTTTGGCTGCCTGAGTCAAGTAAAATCCTACAGGATTGATATTTTCCATGTTCATCAATAGTATTACAAATTGCAGTAGATAAGAGAATGTTCCTATTTGTTTGTAACTTTAGAGTACAATATGTATTATTATCTTGTATATTATTATTCTTGTTACTAGAATTATCACTTGTTTCAATATGAATTAAAGAATGATGTTTTTTAGAACATTTTTTACATACATGTTTGTTTTTACAATTAATAACAGAATGACCAGTTCTTAAACAATTAAAACATTCGTTTTGTTTTAAAAACTTGCGTTTTTCTATTGTTAAATCAAGGAATTTTTTACATGAATATAAACAATGACTGAATTTACACATGATGCATTGAATAGGTTTTGAATTTACATAACTAACTAAATTTCCTTTGTAATTATTACTTGAATTGACATATTTACCCTGATTCCTGAAAGACTTATTAAATGTTTGTTTGCTTACAGAATGTATAGTATTTGATTGAGAACTTAAGTCAGGTTTAGCTTCAACATTTTCAAGTATCTATCTTCTAAAATTAAGAAATTCAATAAAGCTTTTAAAATTAGGAAAATTATCATTTGAAAGTCTTTCCTTCCAAAGTTTGGAAGTATTATTTTGTCTAACTTAGATGCTAATAACTGTATGACAATAAGTTCATAAGCATTCACAGGTAAATTCATTGCTTCCAATGAACTTAAACAAGAATTAATTTTATTAATAGTTATCTAAATTGTTTACAGATTCCCTATCAATAAAATTAATTTTTAGAATATTTTCAATAAGATGTACAGAAATTATAAATTTATTATCAAATCTTTTTTTAAGTAGATTTAATGCAACTGTATAATTTTCATTAGTTATTGGCAGATTTTTGATTATATTAAGAGCTTCATCCTTCAGGGATGAATGTAAATAATGTAATTTTTGAATTTCAGACAGATCATTTCTAAAATGAATTAAATCATTAAAAGTATTAAAATAATGTGGCCATTCAAGTATATTTCCATTGAAACATGGTAAATTAATTGGCTGCAAAACCTGTAATTGATTAGTAAGGATTGGTTTAACATTAGCATTATTTGAATCATCGGGTTTTACTGACATTTTGTGTAACAATGATTTTAACTTACACTCTATATTACACAGTTTATCTTCTGTTTGTATTCTGTCTTCCGTAATAATGGAAGAATCATCATCAATTTCTAGTTGAGATTGAATATCATCATATTTAGTTTGTAAGTCTAACAGATTTCTTAGTTTTATTTCTAAAGAATAGATTTCATTTTTTGCAATATTAACATATCTACAAAGGTATTAATATGCATAATTGATGCTTTAATTGCATCATGTTTTCTAATAACCTATTTTTGACGTGACGTCTAACAAATCAGTGAGAGCTGGGAGGTATTCACCGAAATTCGATAACGAATCCATAACGCAGGCTTCGGGCCTCTGTTGATCGGAGTGCTCTCGAACACGCTCACAGCTGGCTCGCGCATTTGTCCATCTTTGACACGTGCAATAGTAAATAGATACCTCGTGAGGATGATCCTTGTAGTCGTCACCGGAGGACCCCAATGTGGCTCATGCACCAGGAGGCGATGAAGTTAGTTGGAGATTTAAAAAAAAAATCTTCTGTGGTGCTTTTGTCCTTCTTTGATGCATGCAATAGTAAATAGGTAAAAATTAGTAAATAAAATAATAAATAGATAAAAATCTGAAAAAAATTCTCAACCTCCCTAGATGATACCCCATCTGATCTCTCCCTACAACATCAAATGGCAACTTCAAAGTTTCGCCGATTATCACATTTCAGATTTTACATCAAAACTTTCAGAGAAATCAATCATTATATCTTGATAACGGCTGGTCCGATTTTAAATCACTGCTTGAAGTGAATTTGTGCATTATACTGTTTGGCATGGTCTGTCTTACAAATTAGACAGACATTTTAAAAATCATTATTCAGGTAATAAATAATAAATTATATATCTTGAGGTAAAATATGTAGTGATTTCAATCAAAAAACATCTTTAACCTAGAAATTATTTTCTAAAGTTGTAAATATTATCAAAAATTAATAAACTCTTTAAAAAGAAATATGTACAAAGACGTTCAATTTATTTTATTCAATTGCGAGAATAACCATTTCAAACACTAAATCCGAGAAGACATTGTCATGTTCAAATCTCATCACGCATCGTAGATGCACGTCCCCAATTAGTTTTTTCTATCGGACATTTTTAAATTTAATTTTAAACAGATTAGATTGAAAATATATTATAATGTAATATAGCAAAACCAATTTTGAGATATAAAAATAATAATAAATAAAATACATAACATAGATATTATAAAAATAGTTACGATAAATGTAGAGCCTTGCTGACATTCAAATCCTGCTCGTGTTACATTAAAAATGATGTCCACAGGTTTTGTAATTCAATATATCCTGACCGTAAGGCGCAAAGAATAGTCACTGCTTCAATCTGGTACGGTTGGATCAAAAAATGATGTAAGAATTTGTACAAGTGCTTCAATGTTTAATATAACACCAACCAATATGTAAAGTTGTAGATAGATGTTTTACAGATCCACAGAGGATCAACATGTATATATTATGTATCGTAGCTGATGTGATATAGTTGTTTATATGTATAAGTACTATTTCTTGGTTAAACGATTATTTATTGTCATAAATTGTAGAATATGCGTTAATGACGTTGAAGGCATAATAGTATGACATGGTATAATCTTGAGTAGTATAATTTTCTTGTATCGTAATTAAACTTATGAATAATAAACTTGTACAATAATATAAACAACTTATGAATATTTTACTTATGAGTGATATGTTGCAACTAACTTGTATGAAGTACTATAAGTACTGGCTTGAAATATTGCTTGCTACAGACCGAGCGTCTGGAATTGTACAGCCTTCTGCCGGTCTCTTTACTGTAACTGAATATGACGTGAATTGAATATCAAGAACTAACCGACCATGTCAGCGTCTACCTTCAACTCTTCTCAACGCATAGAACGTAACATATCATATAGTTCATACATACAAGAACGTAACAATAGTGTCAGTTGTGAAAACTGAGACTATACACTCATGTAATAAGTTTGATATCTTTTATCAAATTCAGCAACAAAAACAGAATGTTAAATTGTTTATTTTTGCCTAAAAATTCGATGAATTTTTTTTTGCATAAAAATTTGATGTATCATTTTTTTCGTCATAGATATTTCTTATATTTGGCTTTATCATAGGGTTGGGGATGTAGTATCAGGAAATGCAAAAATAGTTTAAATAATTTCATTTTTTATTTAGTGAAGATCAATAAAATTTACAGCTAAATATCAAAACAAATAAGAGACAAAAATAATAATGAAATTAATTTTCAAGTCTTCAATTAAGTTCATTCTTTTTTTTTAGTACAAATAAAAAAATTTTTTTTTTGAAATGCCACTTCTCAAAACAACATCCTGAGCGTAATTGTATCAGGCAGGTTTTTACAATGGTATTGAGTTAGCTTCTTTTTCTTCAATTCTGCATAACATTGGCAACATCCTTGGAAAATTATATCAAGTTGCTTGTTTTTCAAAAATTCTAGCCATATAAGTGTTTTTTTTTTTTTTTTTTTTTTTTTTTTTGGGAATATATATAGTAATATGATAATTTTTTCTTTTAAAGCTTAAATATATACAACTCACAAGTTTCTAAAAATAAATTTTTCATTCAACATTCAAAAAATAAAGTATGTTTCATAAAATTTATACTGTAATTATTCATAAAAATATTTTACTGCTTCAATGAGTATTATTTTCACATCATAAAACATAATAATAATTTAAAATAATTACTAATTACCTATAAATATTTTGTTCACACAAGTTGTTTTTATTATTTCTTTGATTATTAAATAAAGAAAGAATGGTATGAAACAATTTTGGCTTCTTAAAAAGAGAAAATCAGACAATTTAGAACAGATAGTAGAAACAGCAGATGAAGGCAAGACAAAACCTTATATACAAAAGTAGCTAAATATTTACAGTTGAAAGTATACATTTATAATCTTAAAATAATTAAACTCCTAAAGTACAGATGTATTCCTCTATTTTGCTACTATTTCTTTGAGCATTAAAGATAGAAAAAACTGTAAAAAAAAAAGTTATTTTATAAAAAGAGAAAGTGAATCATTCAGTATTCTATTAAATAAATTAAGTAGAGGAATATGTTTACATTTTAGGAGTTAGTGTATTACATTTAATTATTTAATTTCATACTGTTATTTGGATGGCAGAAGTTTTCAATTTAACATTGAAAACTTCTGCCATCCAAATAACTGAATTTAATATTACTGATAATATATTATATTTACAAACACTTTAATTTAAAGTACATCTTGCATTTTACTTCTAAACTTTGAACGCAATCTTTCAATAGGTGAAGTGCCTTTTAATTGTTGTTGATAATTATATTCTTGTCTTTGTGGAGTAGCACCTAAAAACATAAGAATGTTAATATAATAATTAAAATTTGATACACTTATTCATCATCTTTAAGTTATATCGTAATATCTAAATTCAGTGTTGAAAATTCTATAAGCATATACTCGTACTGATGTGGGGAAATTTTTTATAATTCTTTTTATTACACATCTAGAATTATTAACATAAGATACATTAAAATAAGTAAAAAGAGATAAAACTGTTAGTAACATGACCGCTGGATAATTTCTCAGCTTAAAGGTTGACAAACCTGTGTCCATGCTAAGTAGTAATGTACACATTGCATTGTAGTCTGTAGGTTATCGTGTTGTAGTATCTTGATTACCTGCAAGTTATTACGTTATAAAATGAATAGAAAAATCGATGTTGTCGCCGACTGTGAAATATGTGGAGTCATGTACTCTTTAAACCACTGAAACGCTAAGCTGACTGAAATTCATAGGCAGTTCGTTTCTGTGTACAGTGAAATGAATGAAACAAGTGTCCAAAAATGTTGTAAAACATTTAGAAATAACAAAATTAATGTGGATGATCGGGGAGGCCCTCAATGATCACCGACAACTTGTTGAAATGCATCGATAATGAAATCAGAAAAGATGTCACTCGACAATTTCTGGTCTGACCCTTCTTTTTCCTGATGTTTCAAGAGCTGTTATTGGTCACTCTGTTCATGAACATTTAGGCTTCAGAAAGGTTTGTGCATGTTGAGTGCCGCATGTCTTAACAGAACATCACAAAAAATCCAAATGGGATCTGCTTTGGAATTTTTGGTGTGCTACACAGAAAAAGGTGATTAGTTCCTTATCCCAATGGTTCAGTCGATTACAACCAAAAGGGGAGGTGCACAGCTGGATATTATAACAGTCGAAAATACAAGACTTCATTCAACATGGTGTGGCTAATTGTTTTTGAGATACATTCATATGTATGTACAGACAACATGCCAAAACTAGTCAAAATGGATTTCCGTTCAAATCTGAAATTTTTCGTGATCACAATACTTCCTTTACTTCATACAAGGAAGTTAAACATTTGATTTCAATTTTAACATCAATATTTAATATATATATATAAAAAAAGTTTTTATCGTATTTATACAAAAAAAAAAAAAAAATGATATTGATATTGTTTAGGTGTAATATGTAATTTGATGTGAACAATTTTAAAAAATGGATTACAACTCAGGAAGCGAGAAATTCACAAAAAAGTTTTTTTATGTATGATAAAATAATGTGTCGTCCTACTTTATTTATTGTTCTGTATTAAGGTGGATTAAGTTGTTTGTATTTATGTACTGGTATAGAGGAATAAGGGTCGCAGTAGCATGCAAATAAATTAGTAAGATGTAATAAAAACTAATCTTATTTAAAAAATCATGACCTGTACAATTTGTGAATATTAACAGATCATCTTATCATATGTATGATAAGATGAAATTAATATATCCTTCATTCTTAATCACTTCATGTACATAATTCAGCATCAATTCAATAAGTATACAAAACATTTTTTCATCAAACGATACAGAAATTTTTGCTTTAATGAATTAAATTTTTGTGGTGCAGTTCATTTATGAGGAGCCCACCGGTCTAGTGGTTATCGCAAATCGGCTGATTTCGAAGTCGAGAGTTCTAAGGTTCAATGCTAGTAAAGATAAAAATGTTTATACGGATTTGAATACTAGATCGTGGATACCAGTGTTCTTTGGTGGTTGGGTTTTAATTAATCACACTTCTCAGGAGTGGTCGACCTGAGATTGTACAAGACTACACTTCATTCACATCATCCTCTGAAGTAATAACTTACAGTAGTTCCAGAGGCTAAACAGATAAAAAGATAAAGTTCATTTTTGAGGAACTTTTCTACTACTGCCCAAAAATTTCAATTTGGTTTAAGTCTAAAGAGTTATCTGGCACAGGAACACTTCAATGTTTCATTCTTTGATAACTTTGACCACTTTTTTAGAATATGGCATGGCACCAAATCTTGTTAAAATACTCTGTTGCCTTATGAGAATTTGTGTCACAAACCTTTCTTTCATAATCTATATATATATTATAGATCCATCACTTTTCAATTAATCATCTACTGACAGTAATGAACAAGGATTTTCAAATGTGAAACAACACCTGAACATTTTTTCTGGGTATGTTTAACAGATTGTTAGACATAAGCCAGTGATGTATTTTCATCTGATAATTTCCTAATATGGAACCCTTTGCCCCTGAACAAAACAGCATTTTCCCAGTCATCTCTGGTTCAGTTAATAAGCGATTTGGCCCACAAGACCCTGGAGTTAAAATCTGCTTTTTATGTGGCTGACAAGCTAGCTGAAAGCAGCTGCAAGAAGTCAGTATTGTAGTCATACTGGTATGCTGTATTTTAAGAAAGAGAGACAATTTTCAAACACTTTCTTGGGGTTATGTGCATTATTACATACTCAAGACTCGCAGAAAAAAAAAATTAAAATATGATTTTGTAATAAAAAATGAAATAAACTTTCACAGAACATTAATTATAACATGAAAATTGCTAAATAACCAAAGAACAGTAACCTTACATAATAGATAACTTAAAGAATGGGTATGGTCAAGTATTGTACTGTCACAACATAGAAATAAACAAAAACCTTTTGTGTTCAGATTAATTTGCAAGCTACTATAAATATCTCAATTAAGAATATCACTGAAACTTTATTGTATAAATTCATAAAATAAGGAATCATCATTTCTTACCTGTAGAAATGTCATCTTTCAAGTATTTAATAAAATTACTTGAAATATCCTTCTGATGTTCAATATGTAATTCTATATCAGCCTTCAGATTATCCATTAATTTAACATTATCAGAAATAACACTTTTAATCTTTTCAGAAATTTCATCATATTCTGTCTCAGTATTCTGTACAAATGTCTCCAATTTCTTTTGTTCATCCATCATATCTTCTGTAACATCCTAAAAGAAAAGAATCAGTTTTTTATTTTTAATAACATTAACACTAATTACTTCACTAAAATAATGGATTTGTATATCAATCTCACAGCAAATGTATTAAAAAAAAAAATCAACCAATAAAATAAACATATGCTATTGTCCCATAAGATGAATCTTTTCAAACCATGTTTCTTGAGGCTGGGTTGCTAAATGAAATAATTTTCCTATTTCATATCAACAATCATTTTCAGTGTAAGGAAAAATTTAATCTGTTTTTAAAGCAAGAATATGTTTAATTACTAAATGTATATAGTTTTTATAAAAATATGATAGATAATCTTCATTATTTCTCCATAATTTCTTCAGATTATTACAATTTTTTATTACTGGATGTAGAATGTTTGAAATAAAGTTTTCAGGGGCTACAGAACACATCATTCTTGAATGTGAAGTCTTTACTCAAGGCACTTCAATATCTTTAGAGCTGTCTGGGAGGTATGAAAATTTCTAATTTAGTCAGGAAAATTTTGTTTGATATTAGAAATAGAGGTGGAAAAAATATGTTGCTTCTTAAGGGCTGTAAAAAAGCACACTTTCTTCACCTCATCCTTAAGGCCAATGACTTCTTCTAGTTTAGATAGTTCAACATGGGTACTATCTGATATAGAATGTGAAACTTAAACTTAATTGCTATCATTTCATAATTACACATAAATTAATGAGTGCTTCAAAATAAAAACTATGTTCATTCTTGAAATCCTGAAATTTTTTCAGATACAAAATAAAATTTTATTGTTGTGGTTAACATGAAAATTTTAGTTTGCTATCTTCCACATAATAGCTGAGATGAGGTTGATGACATTCAACGCAATATGCTAGAGGGTAAATTACAGAGAAAAATAAGTCAGTTAACACAAATATTACTGAAAGAGATTAGTCCTATCAGACTGACATAGATGACAGCCTGTTGTATGATAAGCATGAATGTATATCACTCAGAGAATGCTTTAATACTAACTGTTACAGTTTAAACCATCACTATAATTACAAGTAACACCTCCTAAAATAATGATAAATAACCCATTTGAACATATAAAAAATAAAACTTAATTATTAATTACCAGTGTATAATAGATGCCATCAAATAAACTAGAATTATTTGTAACCTCCTGATCAAATTTTTCTATATTCTGCTCAATTTTCATAAATTTTGATATGAAATCCTTTTTGAGTGCAGTACAATCACTGTCCAACTGTTTTAAGGTAGTTTTATATTTACTAACAGTACTGTTGATCTGCAAACACAAATGGAAACAAATCAATAAAAAAGTGATAATTTTTTTTAATTGTGATTTCTTAAGAAATCTGTAATCTCTTTATGAAATGTAACATTACCAACAAGGAACTCTGTACATTAACTGATGGTATCTTTACTTGTTCTATAAATCATTTTAACCACTTGATAGTTCAGTCATATCCTTAATTATTATTAATAAACATTTGCTTACGTTTAACCATAATTTTTTTTTAGTTATTCTTAAGCTTATTCTTTTTAGTTTCATCAGTTTTCTATAAGTAAGTTTTTTTCATTATAAATAATAACTTAAAAACAGTCAACTGTCTTAAATTTATTACTGAAATAAAACAATTAAAGCAAAATAATTATACAATAATAAAAAGGTATACTTCATTATATTTATCAAATATTTATATAAAATTTAAAACTAATAATTAATAATTAGATAATTTTATATAAAATTATATTTAAAGAAATTTTGTATAAAACAACTTTTGGTGTTTTGTCTTATTACTTTGTGACACTGCCTTGTAAGAAAAGCAATTACATTAACATCATTAAAAAATATTAGTATTTATCCATACAAATACATCTGCTTTTTTTATTTTCTGAATTTTAGATTTTACTAACATCGATGAATTTTTCTTTCAATAGTGAATTAACTATTGATGTTGGGTAGGAGGAAAAGGAAGGGAGGATTTATTTAAATGTTTAAGACTGTAGTACACTTTTGTAAAGTGAAAAGGTAATTTATGTCCAGTGAAAATTTCAATTACACCTGAATTGTACAGCATTCATATGCATTGACAATTTTAAAAAGAATTATACAGTCTAATAAAATTATAAATAGCAAGAAAAGATAGTCAGTTGAATTTTCTGATTAATGAATTTATTGTTTATTTCTTAATATAATAATTTTTGACAATTTATTAACATATTAAAGGAAATTAATAAGAAAGCATAATTATTTAATTACCTACTGATCTTGCCAACCATCCACCTGCATTATAATAAGGATGCAGATCTAAACAATAAACTTACTGTAGATTTACTCAAAAAATAATTAAGTGAATCAAAAGAAAAATTAATGTACAAATAAAATGAAATAAATGACCATTATGGGTTAATGAGAAATAAAGTTACTGAATGATCAGAAACATTTCTATTGTTTTTAAAAAAAACAGATGTAATGAAATGAAATGGACAAGGATATACAGAAAAAAATCTGTCTTACATGGGTCAGAAAATTATATGAATATAAAAGTTAAAAATATGAATCTCCTGAAACCAAAATTCATTAACAATAACACAAACTGGCCTAACTAATTACATCATTTAATGATTTATAAATATTATTTTTTAATATATATGTACATATAATTAGATGAAGAATTAGCCCCAATAAAATCCCATACCATCAATGATGGAACAGTGAATGTGACAAAAGTGGATAAATACATCAAGCATGGCTAAATAACAAATTCCAAAAATCAAAAGCATCCTTCCAAGATCAAGTAAAATAAAGAAAAGAAACCACTTGAATCCTAAGGAGACATCATAAAGAATCTTGAAGATGCTGAAGTCGATAGAAGAATTTAGTAAAACACAGTTGAGACTACTACAAAATTTTAAAAAATCAGCTCCATAAATACAAACCCCCAATTCTACTAATACAGAATAAAAATGGTGAACTGACCCGTAACAATAAAGACATTGTAGAAATCCCAGCTAAATATTTTAAACAAACTCCTAAATTGCAAAGAACCGACAGAACTCCTAACTTCAACACTAACACACCAATAATAACACCATCAACCCTACCACAATAAAAGAAGTCTACCAATCACTGAGTGAGATGAAGAATTACAAAGCAGTGGGACAAGATCTGACTTTTATACAGATCTGGAAACATGCAGAAAGATCAACAAAAATTGCCTTTCATCAACAGCTTGTCAAAATTTGGATCAAAGAAGTATCAGAACACTGGACAACAGCACTAATCCTTCCACTACAAAAAAGGGGAAAAACAGACCCCAACAGCTACAGGGGAATCTCATAATATACAAAATTCTTTCAAGAATCATCCTCAACCGGATCGGTTCACAACCTGAGAATACCAGGAAGGTTTCAGACCTTGGAGGAGCTGTCCAGACCAGATCACAACTCTCAAGTTAATAATGGACTACAACAGGAAAAAAAACAGAGAAATTATAACATTTGTAGATTTCAAGACAGCTTATAACTGCATCCATAGAGATTCCCTATCAAAAATTCTAAGACACTTCAGACTAAACTATATACAACAAATTAATACAAACAATAAAACTACCCTCACAAACAGTAAGTAGAAGGGAAAATTAGATGTGAGTTTGTAGAACCATTTGAGATCAGAACAGGACTGCGCTAAGGGTATAGGGTCTCACCGCTATTATTCAACTGTGCTTTAGAAATGGTAATGAGGAACTGACTCAAAAAAATGCCATCAAAAGTAAAAATAGGCTGAAAAATCAAAACAAACTGTCTTGGTTTCACTGACAACTTGCCCCTGGTAGCAAGCATCGACAAAGATATATCACTAATATCATAACTTCAAAAATTACAAATAAAATTGGCCTCAAAATGTCATTTGAAAAGACAGATATTATGCCCCAAAAATCAACACAACTAAAAGCACAATAATAAAAATCAAAATAGTTACCACCTAATTTAAATATTTTTAAGATGACTGTATTTAAATACTTTTGAGAAATAATAACAAACAACCTAAATATAAAAATCCTCAATCCAAATAAGAACAAACAACTATGTAAAGCTGGTACACTTAATAAAAAACGTCTATCAATAAACGCAAAAATAGGACACTACAACACATTTTTAAAACCAAAAGCCACTTATGCAGCAGAAACACTTCCACCTGAATGAACAATCAAAGATAAGACTCCAGAAAACTGAATTTGAAAAACCTGCATCAATATAAAGTACCAGAAAAAAAGGTAGTGGTGGACTGTGCCCAATCATGTACAAAGAGTTAGAACCCATCACTGATACCATCGTAAGAGGAGACGAGAATTCTTTAGACATATCATGATGACTCAAGATTTCTAAAACAGTTAGTAGACTTGAAAAACACCAAGACAGGGTGCAGATGGATTAGAGATGGCCTAAAAATAAGAGAGGACCATCCTTTATCTAAAGGAAATTGACCTTACACCAGAAGAGACCATAGATAAGATGAAATTAAACAAGAAAATAAAGAATACTCCCATCACTTTCACAACACAAACATTTTCTATCCTAGAAAGGGCACAAAAATTGGAACGTATGAAAAAGTACTGGGAGAACCACAAGGCTCACAAACAGCTCCATTTAAAAGACTTGGATAATGGACTGACTAAAGTGATCTTATGCAGTCATAAAAGATAACAATAATAATTAGATGAAAGTAGGCAATGGGAGAACTTGAAAATACCTTTAAAGTAAATGAGAAATGAAAAGTCAAAGAAAAATATCACAATTTCAAAAGAAAAATTTAACAAGGGAGATGTAAGTAATTAGAGGCTACCCAGCCTTACCTAACTGCAGAAAAAAAATTTGATTAACTGTATTAATTATAAATTATATACTTATTAGTACTTAATTTATATCAGGTCAGCTGTTTGATTAACACACATTCTTTTTACATTAATAAGTGTTTTTTTTTCTTTTTTAAAAAAGAAGAAAATACCTTTCTTAACATCATCCTTTTACAGTTAAGTAAAAAAGATCACATCAAGAAACATCTTGAAAGTTGATGAAGAAATGGATACATTTAAAATTTTAATTTGATGAAAATGAATTCTCTACAAAAATTTGTTCCTTTTTGTATGGAATGGGAAGCGGTAATTTTTGTAGTATCTAAAAAAAATATGTCAATAAGAAAAGTGGGATATATGCTTTTTTTTATAAAAAATATTGATGTACCTCTATTACTGTACAAAAAAACAGTTATTGAAATATGGCTATTTAAATCCAACATCTAACTTATTTATGAACTTTTTTGAAGGGAAGTAATTATCATTTTTGTTATAAATATTATTAAAACAAAAAAAAATTGCTTTATTTTACTGTGACAACTTGAAAACATAGTTTTGAATAAGCTGTTTTTATAAAAAATTCAATTTTTTCTTTAGTCAAAACATTCAATCAGCATAATTAAAAATCTAATACAACAGTCACATGATCTTTGGATTTTTAATGATATTCTGACGGAAAACTATTTTAAAAGTTAACCATGCATAATGAATTGGCTTGTTCCCTAAACAGGTAGAATTTAATAACAACTAATACACCGACACAAAACTGTCACCAAGGTTAAAATTAAAGCTGAAAAAATTCAGGAATTTTTCAGTTTTCTTTACTTAAGAATGAAGTAAGAAGTGCGAATAAAGTAGAATCTGATTTGAAATTCATTTTCAGCAATAAAACAGATAGAATTCATCTCAAATGTAGTGAAACAAGATTCTATTTATCAGCGAATTACTTCTTAATTCCTTTATTGTTAAAGAGAAAAAGACTATTACATACTTACTTTTTCAGAAGCATTTTCCACAAGATTATTTACATTATCAATAGAAGACAAGAATGTATATTCTTCATTTTTAATAATATTTACATCCTTACTTAAGTTTATAAAATTGTTATTTATATTCTGCACGTCTTTTAAAACACTTCTGCCAAGCTCATAGTTCTTCTGTGAATCAATATCAATTGAATCATTTTGAATCAACTCCTTTTTATGAAGATTTTCTTTTGCACAACTAATAAATTTGTCTACAACCTGTCATTAACATATAAAATCAGAAGTTTAATTATTCTATATCCAATAATTATATTAAAATTCTAGCAAAACTAACAATTTCTATTCATATTCTAAAATTTTTCTATAAGAAAAGAATGAAAATCAATTAGAAAATAAATATGGAGATTCTGGGATTTCTCCGTCCTTCAAGTTAAATAATTGGACCATTCTAATAAAAGACACATCTCATACACACTGATTTAGAATCATTTGGTGGCAATGACTAAATTTTTTTTGTTCCTTTGAAAACTGTGGCAATTGATTTTTTTTGTAAATCTATGAAATTACACGTCTACCTAATTAGAAAATTAAAGTAATGCAATTTGAGTATGATCACCAAAGTATTGGATTATTTATCAGTTTTACTTCAACTCTAGTAGTCTGTTTCATACAAAATAAGCCTTAAGTTAGCTAAATAATTAGCAGCAAAACATAAAAAAATATTAGTAAGCATTTTCTCACTTAAGAGTAATAAAACTTGCTAATCAATAAAACTAAATAAAATTACTGAGCTACCAGAAATTTTTACTAACCCTATTTTAATAATATTAACAAAACACATTAAGAAAAATTTTTTACTTAGCAAAATATGTAAAAATATTGGATCAATATTTCTTTTTAAAAGAATCTTCACTGAATTTTATTTTAAAAACTCAAATATTATTTTAAAGCTTTAAAGTGAAATTTTATTTGGTATGTCACAGATTTTTTTTTTATGTAAAAGGATCTAAATCAGGAATGAACTTTGGAAAGTTTAAGACTGTACTACATTCTGATGTTTATTATAATCAGATTCTCTAGGTGGGAAAAATGAGATTACCTAACCAATTAAAAATACAACTGGATGGCAAAGCAATTAATCACTTAACATTTCATTTACAGCACAAAATACAACAATGACTAACATCAATCTTAATTAAGAGAAAAGTCATTTCATTATAGTGTTCAACATAAAAGAGGCTCCATCTCTTAGTTTAGTCTACAAAAATAATTTACAGGTGTTAAAAATGATGCCTATCCATAGGCAGTTGTTCAACATTTGATTATGTTCCTGGTTACTCTTGTTAGCTGTATTTTATCTACTTCAGGATAGCATTAGTGAAAGTTGTCTTCCATTCCTGAAAAATGTTTGGATTGCTTCGATGAACAATTTATTTAAGTATCCCCACAGAAAGAAGTCTGGATTACTCAGATCTTCTTGGCCAGAATCCTTTAGAAATGATTTTTCCACTGAAAACATCCTGCACCATCTCCATAATAGAAAGAGCTGTATGGAAAATGATGGTATCCTGTTGCAACCAGCAGTCAAGGCTATGAACTGCTAGATAATTTCATGTCGGCAGCATTCAGTTTTTTCAAGAAACAAGGGTCCTAATATTCATCGCCTTGAAACCGCACAACATACTATTTTTTTTTTTTTGGGTGCAGGGAAGATTCAAAGAAAATATGCAGGTTTTCAGTACCTCAGGTACAGTAGTTCTAACTATTAACATAAGCATCAAGGTGAAATCACACCTCATCTGTGAAAAACACTTACATGAAATGCCAATGTTGTCAATAACGAAGTTCCTGAACCATTGACAGCAGCAAACCTTTAAGCATAATCAGCATTAGTCAACTCATGAATTCGATACAGATAAAAATTCAGGATTCTCCTCATTGCAGTGTGGGCTGAACCTAGTGAAATGTTCTTTTCCCAGCTTAGTCTCTGCAAAAATTTATGAAGAGATATTGTAACTGCTGCTTTAATGGCCTGTGCAAACCGAGTCGTTTTCACACAGGTCGTTAAAACTGACCTGCATCGGGAACATTTCTGGTCTAACATTGAACCTGTTTCAAGAAATTCTTTAACCGACGTCTGAATAACACGTTTCACTGGTGCTTCCGTTTCAAGTTTCTCCAGAACTTTCATTGGCACACAAGAGATTTCGTCTTTAAATAAGTTTCCATCATGAATACAATATTCTTTAACAGTTAACCACATTTTAACAAACAACACACTTTTATACAACCTTGTTCAAAAGTCAGTGCTCAGCACAGACTGGCAATAATCAAATGTGCAAGCAATAAACAGTCCTCCCCACTCTAGCTCCAGTCTTAGCAACTTCCACATCATTTTACCCATCTCATACCGTATATGCATTTAGTATAAATTACTGAATGATGGGCCCTTTTAAACTGAACACCCTGTATGTTCAACAATGAAATGGATGCACTTAAATTTCCTAAAATATAATAATATAAAATATATATATAGTATTCATATTATTTTAATCACAAAATAATTGTAATGAAAGTTTTCATTAATTTCTTCGCTCTGAGAAACCTGAACTGAAATGTCTGATTTACATGAACGAGATCAATTTAAAATACATTTATATTTTTATAACAAAATATACCAGAAAAACAGCCAAAGCTCGTAACATGATCTGTTGTAAAATCTAATTGTACTAATCTATGTAACAATTGTTGAACCCATCTAAGGTTTCATACTATATATATTTAATTAGACAACAGCGACTTCTTTAAATTTTAGCATAATTTTGTTTAATGTATGAGAAGTATTATTTGTCCAAGGAAGAAAATTTGCAATCACAAAATCAGGCCCAAATCAATTTTTATTGAAATGCTTTATTTTTTAATAAACCATAAAATTTCTTAAAAAAAATATTCTTTCAATTTATTTAGAAAATAATACTGTGACTTTTTTTTTATGAAACAAGAGTCGCACTGCACTTTAACTAGGTACATAAAAAATCCAAATTTGATGAAATAGCCACCTTTATGCTTACCAGGATTACTACTAAACTAGCAATCAGAAAGTGGTAAAATTCAATTCACACTCCTAATATACTAATGTTGAAAAGATTGCAATCACCAGTGATTATTAATTTATATTATGATTTAGAAACAAAATAACATTAACAAAGCATTTATTACAACTTTCATGTTGAAATATACATATATATTTTACTAAAAACACACATATATTTTAATTATCATCTTACTCCCATACATTTGTCATAGGAATTTCATATATGTTTCACTCTATCAATATATCAGCATCATCAGGGAATGAAAATATCCACAGTTACATTTTGTCTTTCTTACATATAAAAAAACTCAAGTTCACAAGATAGTAATACTAGGGTAAAAAAGTATATACTATTTAATTATATAGCGCCTGAAACTTACAGAATCACAAATCTATTGAAAAAAAAATTTGCTACACAAATGGCATATAAAACTAGTAATTTAGAAATGAAAATTCACACAACTATTGATCAAAAAGATAAATGCAAGTTATGTACAAAAATGACTTGTAAATTGTGTCATAGTATATATAATGGCCAAACATAACATTTTGAAAATAGGTACAACACATAAGATTGAATCAACCAGAAAATTCAAATTATGCATATCATATTTTAAATATGGGACATTGAATACAATGTAACTGATAAAACTATGAAGATAATAAAAGTTTGTAATGAAGACTACAAACATGAATGTGTGGGAAAGTTTACAAATATATGTAAAAAATCTTTCAACAATGTTTTCTGCATTGGCAAAAAAAGTTCAGGCCTAGACTTAGTCTAGATATGCGGCAATTCGTTTGTATGCTTGTTGTAAATATATACATTAATGTGTAATACTGAGGTGTAATAACAAAGTGTAATTGGATATTTTCATTCCCAGGTGATGCTGATAGATTGATGGAACAAAACATATAGGAAATTCCTACAACAAATGTATGGTAAGATGATAAATTATAAATGCAATTTTTAAAAATAAAAAATATATATATATATATACACCAATACAATACAAAAAATGCTGATCAAAAAATTAATATATGTTGTGTATGTAAATACATAAATAAATAAAAATCATAATCAGCTTACTTTCACACTTTTAAGGAATTCATTTTCCATTTTTAAAACAGATTGTATTTCATTCTCAACTATACCAGAAAGTAAATCAAGTTTATCTTGATAAACAGTTTCATCTTGTTCAATGTCATTTTCAAGTTGTTCAGTTTCATCAATAACTGCAGCAATCATTTCTAAAAACTGGAAAAAAAAAAAAACTTAAAATAATTAACTTTTAAATAAACTGACTTAAATAAAATATGACGTATTGACACTTGATAGTAATATCATAATTAAGGTTTTTAGTGTAAATAAACAAAACAGTGATTCGTTTCAAAATTTATCTCTTATGAAAAGATCACCACAAGACTGTTAGTTCTAACGTGCCTATCATAGAACAAAATTAATCCGTTCAAAGCATCACGGAACAGTTACTTTAAGTAAATTATTCAGCAATTCACAAGATCATTAATTTATAAAATTTAATTTTTCAGTTGACAACAGAAAATATTTCTGATGGTTAGTATAACATGAAAATCATTTTTCACTGATCACTGGCTACTATAAGCTGCTAAGTAATGAGTAGTTCAACGTTTTTTTTTTTTTTTTATTTTGGTGACTATAAACATGAAAGGAATGAATTCTTATGATCCTAAATATGTCCTACAACCGTTATTGCAGCTGAGAAATAATTTTAAAATTAGATTTTTAGTTGCAGATCAAATAAGCACACTTACATTCTTTGGATGTAAAAAAACTCACTACTCAGTGAAGCTCCCAAAATATTTTGTGCGTAATTATAATTAAAAAAACAATGCATGAATTTTTTTGGTCCTCATTTTTTAATATGTACTACCTAATTCAATCTCTTAACTAGGAAAAATAATAAACTTTTATTTATGAACTGTGAAAAATAATTTCAGCATAGGAAATAAAAATCTTAACTGTTTAGTATCAAAAATAGCCATGAAACTGATAAAGATTAAACTAACAATGTATGACATTAATAAAAAATGTTCTTTATTGACAACTGCAATAGTGGGATCATTTGAACAACCTTTTTACCTCCGGAACCACAATTAAGTATAACTTCAGAGAGATGAGATGAATGAATTGTAGCGTGTATGAAAAATGCCATGCCTGACCGGGATTCGAATCCGGGACCTCCGGATGAAAGACCGAGACGCTACCACTCGGCCACGGAGGCCGGCATTTGAACAACGTACTCATGGCTATCACATCTAATAGCTACAAAAAATCACTCAGTCTTACTCCCAATTGAGATGAAGCCTATTAGCCTGCATGAAGTTTGTCTTCAATTAAAAAAAATAAGCAACACAGTTGTAGGACTTCCCATCACACAGCTTTATTCTGATGCACAGCTTACACACACAATTTAATTATCATTTTTTTAAATACAATATTTTTTGTTTATTCAGTTCAATGATTCTAACTAAAGCACGCACACATACCGTATTTCATTTGCACAGATGAGGCGGTACTAGCAGCCACTTTAAATATTCATTTATTTAATTCTATTGCTCACCTGTGATATTACAACACAGCAGATGACTACAGCAGCAGTACATCAGTACTCCTTGTGGAATTTTTTGCACTTTTTGGGGTGTGCAAAAACATTTTTGTACAAATATTATTTTCTAATTGTTAACAAATGTGCCGAAGAAAAATAAGATTTTAATTAGGCAAAATCTCAAGATACTGAGGATGACCTTGCTCTACAGCCTCATCCCTTTTAAGTTGAAAATTGAATAGCATCGATACCAGATATATGTTAGTAATCTGACCAAATTTAGTAAACATCAACCAAGTAGTTCTGGAGATACAAGGTGATTTAGGGTGCAACACCAAACACACAACATATATATACAAATGTCTGGAAAATTTTCATCCAGTTTTTTGGGTTCCTTAGATATTAAAACATCAAAATCCGGTGAAAACCACATATGCCCAAATTGGATCAATTACAATACTTTCCCTTCTAAAGCTCTGCTATTGCACTGGATGGGAAAGTAAAAAATACAATCATAATTAAAGTACTCAGATGATAGAGATTCATTTTCTTAACAACTATAGTTTTAGTGGTCTATAACAAACAGTTTTATGTGGTTTTGTACCCTAAAATAAATATCAAGTTTCCCACTTTACAAAGCTGCAGCTTATGATGCTTTAATGGATAAATTGAATTTTACCATTAAATTCATGCAGTTTTTTGAAAAACTACATATACTCTTATTGAAGAATCCAGTAAAAACATTATTAATCTCTTTTTAACATTTACAAGCCCAAGTCTTAGGATTATTTATTTCCTATTGATTTATGGTTCATCTGCAAACTCAGGCTTTTCAGACATGTCTTTTCTATAGAAAAGAAGAAACCATACTAAAAGAGCATTCTCAAATCTAAAATTATTCAGAGGCTGGTATCATTTCCTAATACTAGGCATACATAAAAGGTTAATAATAACATAAAAGTGATATTTTTTAATAACTTCCATACTTTTTCAATTTCCCTCTGCTGTGCAAGTATATCACAGATTTCTGACTAGAAAGTCATTGAAATTGAATTTAGGCTAGACCTGGTCGATTAAATTTTTTAATTTATACAACTAGATGATAAGTCGCAACAATTGAAAACCGGCTTCAGATACACCCCTCTAACAGCTAAAAATTGTCAAAGGTATTTTATTAAGAAAACTCTTCCCTTTATTAAGAAAACTCTATAAAGAAATGCACAATTTTTCAATACAAAATTCTAAAGTACTGTTGCTCATAAAAACTTATGAAAATTACCATAAAAAAAAAAAACATTACTGAATTAAATTGTAAATATTTAAAATAAGTGTAAATAATAGAAAAAAAATCATGTAATGATTAAAGATTAAAAAATACACATGTCAAAGTTTTTTTTTTTTATTTACTTGTTAACACCGCATTACAACTTACAAAAAAACATGATGTTTTGAATTGTTATAAACATGAAAAAAAAAACACTAAAAATTACCAGTCTGTAAAGCTTGACAATTAATGGATTAATGAAAGACACAGTTGAAATAGCACTTTTTATATAAATCCAAAGATAATTTTTCAAAAGGTAAATTAAAGACTAGAATAGATTTAAAATAAAATAAATAAAAGAATACAATTTTCCACGTTTTTGCTTTTTAAACACTTTTAATGACAAAAAAGCAAAATAGCATACCAATAGTGTACACATAAAAGGTAAAATATAAATAAATAGATCTTACCGGATTAAGCAAACCTGATATCCTACTGAAGGCTTCTTTGATAAGAATTCCAATTTGATATCCAGTGTCAAAGTTTGTTAAGTCATTAGTTCTAGAAATAATCTGTGGTTGCTAGAAAGAAAAAAAAATTTAATTACAAAACTATTCAAATTTAATAATACAAAATTATAAAAAATATTAAAATTAAATTAATCTATAAGGTGCACAATAGAATCAAATGGTATTATCAATAAATCTTAATAATATAAGATATTCAGTAAAATTTTAATTACTAGCTGTATAAAATTAGGCAACAATTTTAAACACAATCCTAACTATCTTATATAGCTGAAGATACTTTTACATTAAGACAAGTTGCAAAAGATTAATTTTACATCCATTATTCATAATTAAATCATTATTAATAATAACAAATATTTAACAATAATTATTTGCGACATATAACAGTTATTATAATTTGAACAAAAATCTGTCAGCTTTAACAGAAGTAGAAAATGGGAAAAGAGCAAACTGCATTATAGGAGTTTAAGAGAAATGCAGACTATCTCTATTATAGTTTAATTTGCACATTACAATAAATTAACTAAAAGAAAAATATTTTAATTATAGTTAAAAGGAACAAAAAAGATGAGCATGTTATAATCCATTGATATTTTGGCTAAAACTAAGAATGTGTTAAAAATTAAATTAAATTTAGGAGAAAAGTAAGAAAAAATATACTGTCATTAAACATACAGTAAAGAATTAGAAATTCTTAAAATATTAGCATGATACCAAAATATGGCCAACAACAAAGGGAAAAAAAACAAAGAATTGAAGATTTAAGATAAATTTGGAGAAAGTTTGTAGCATAATATTGGAAAAGGATGGGTCACATTCTAAGTCATTAAGGATTCATGGTTTTCATTATAGTACAAAGTATAGAAGACTTAAAAAATAATAATAAAACCTGCAAAAGAAGATTTATTAGAAAGTTTTTCACACAAAAAACAAATATCTTAAGTCAGATATACCAAGAAAAAAGAGGAATATTGAGGTACTTTTGAACAAAATAAACTGTAGCACATCAGTAAGCTAATTCACCAAAATTCAATTTATATTCATCATTATAAAATCACACTGTTCAACATGGAGACTGGCTACACCATCACTCTCAAAAGAAGAAAATCTGACTAGAGCCTCTTTACCACAGCAGCTTCACAAGTACATCACAACCATAAGAAAATGTGGACTTATAGTGCAAAGAAACAAATTATTATACTAATTTCTATTGTGAAACAAAACTATACAATTTAGTAGGGAAGCACACACACACAAAACCCTGAGAATAATATAGGATACAAGAACTATGTTGAAGATAAAAATTGGTGCAAAGTAGAAATGGAGAAATGAATTAAATTAGTAAAATTCTGAATAGAGGAATAAAAATTTAATTCAGTTTTTTTAACACATGTTTACATAAATATAAAATAAATATGGATGGCAATTTCTTTCCAAGACAGCTTTCCATTAACATTAACAAACCAATTTGCTTCACATTACAATTCAGACTATCAATTCAAACATCTACAATCTCAAACATTGATGTTATTTACTGTTTATACCAGAAATCACATTTTTTTTTTTTAAGAAACCTACTTTAGGAAAAAATTTTAATTTAAAATGAATAACTAGCTTTGATTTGTAATATTAATGAATAATCTATCTTTATGGTTTTTCATTTGACTGAATAAATGAATTGTGATGGTTTATGTAATTTGTTTTAAGCAACACTATTTCAAAAGAAATGGAATAAAAATGTATGTGTTGTTGGAAGTTATTCCATTAATAGAAGTTTTACTTTGTTTTCAAATAAAAATAAATATTTATATTGCAATAAAGAAAAAAAAAGAAGATAAATCAGTATGCTATTGAAACTGGAAGTGGTTCAGAAAATTAAACATATGAAGTCTAATTAGGAAACCCAGGGATAGAAGTACGAGACCTATCACAAATAAATTGTAACTGAAAAACAGAAAACACCTTAATGCTAAGGTATAATGTAGCTTTGCCTAACTGAACAATTTTTATATCATGAAAGGGTTATTTGGTCATATAATTGTTTATTTCTTATTTTCAGATATTTACAATAATTATTTTATTAAACTTACATATGTAATTAGAGGAAATAATATGTAGAAATTAAAAAAAAAAAAAAAACTGGCTAATGCTAATTTCCTACTTGTCTGAAAATGGTATAAGTATTTCTGTCTTCTGCAAAGGTGTTTTTCTCAATTTTCTGCCCACTTCCTAGTTCCAATAATAATACTAACAATAATGTGATTTTGACAAACATGATGTATTTTTGCACTCAAGTTGAATTTCATGATATTAGGCCTAATCAAAATGACATGTACCTTGAATATTGATGACGAATCAATATAGATGTATTTGTTTTTTTGTCTTCATTAATTTGACTGCTTTGCTGCAGCTCTGCAAGATTCCCTATCTAGTGTTGGTCGTTTCATTTTGTTGCACCCTTTACATCCTACATTCCTAACAATTAGTTTTACATATCCCAAACATTGCCTGCCTGCACAAATTTTTTTTTTTTAATTTTTAATATTCTCCTATAGCACATTTTAAAAGCTTCCAGTTTTTTTTTTCCTCAGGTACTCTGATTGTCCAAGTTTCACTTCCATATACAGCTACTATGCTACAAACATACTTTCAAAAATGTTTTCCTGATATTTTAAGTTAATTTTTGATGTAAGCAAATTATTTCTGACCGAAAGCTCATCTCACCTGTACTATTTGGCATTTTATATCACTCCTGCTTTGTCTATCTTTAGTAATTTTACCTCCCAAATAACAAAATTCTTCTACCTCCATAATGTTTTCTTCTATTTTTATAATCAGTGGTCCAGCTACATTATTTCTACTACATTTCATTACTTTTGTTTTGTTCTTGTTTATTTTCACGGGGTAGTTCTGCCATTCAAATCTTTTAATGCTCTATTAAATTCAGATCTCAGTATTGTATCTCCTTTTCATCCTCTTCTAAGTTTCTAATTCATTTCCTCTGTATACTCAATATATTCCAACCTGTTGACCTTGTCTTTCGTATTATAAATCAGTAAAACATTTTTAACACATTATTACATTATAATTTATGTACCACAAAATTCTCCTAACTTTCCTGTACGCTCTCTCTATCTCACCAATGATCATTTCACTTTCCACTTCTGAACACTTTTCTTTAATCCACACTTCTTTCGCTAATTTGCACTTCCTGTTTATGGTATTATTTAACCCTGCTGTTCTGTTCGGGTCATATTGATCCGAAAACATTTTTATTTACTTATAATTTTCCTCCCGTTAATGATATAAGTTTCTGATTCTATGACTTTGTATCTCC
>JAAAKQ030444319.1:3024-24464 GCA_010016005.3 Zanna intricata | reverse complement strand
TGCCACTGCCTATTTAATAATTTTGCTCATTTTAAAATTATAAAAAATATGTGAATAAGAAGAAATTAAACTTAACATAAATGTGTTAACATATCTTTAACTTAAATGAAGGTATTTTATGTCTTGCAAAAAAACAATTTTTAATTTAATTTAATAAAAAAATTATTTACGTCAATTTTTAAATTGATATACCCCAAAAAATTGAATAAAAAGACTAGTTTTCCGTTGTTATTAGGTATGTTAGAGAAGTACAATTCAGCACTAATAATTCTAGAGCATTCTTTTCTTCAGTATAATGTCATCCTAATTGGTTAAATGATCCTGTGCTTCATACTAAATTTTATTCTAACTTGTTTTAAATTTAAATAAAGAAAAGGTTAAAAAAATATAATTTTTATGTTAAATTTAATTTTTATTTTACATCATTATTTTAATGTAAATAAATCTGCTGAAATATCTAAGAGTAACTTTTTAATGATAATATTTATAAAAGTGTTTTATAATCTATATCAGAACAACTATTTATAACCGGTTTTTTTTACTCTTTTACACATCATTATTATTATTATTATTAAAATATGTTAGAAAGATTGGAAAAGTAATTCTAACAAAATAATATGATATTTTCTGTATAATTTGAAATAAAAAATAATCTAAATTACAGATCTCCATAATTACCTATAATTTTGCAGCAAACCTAAAATTGTAATATTTTAAATAAAAACAACTTTACTAGATCCTTTTTATAAAGTTATTTTTAAAAAATAATGGCAATACGCAAATAATTTTTTAATTAGACTCATTTGAATGATAAAAGTAATGAAATCTTTTGAAAGTCGGTTTAGATTCGCTTGATAACTTCATCAACATGATTTTTTTTTTTAGTAAAAATTTCTTGTGTTAAAATAGTTGAAGTTGGGTTTCTTGATTTTTTAAATAACTTTTCATAATATTGAAATAATTTTTTTTTTCATTAAAATATTTTGTTTAATTCAGAGGTATGCTACAATCAAAACTGAAAATGCCGAACTAATAGATTTTCATGAATTCTTAGGATAAATGTATTTGTAAATAATAAATACATTTAAAAATAATAGTGACGTTGTTTGCTCCTAGTTAACTCAGCCGTAAAAATTTTTATACGGATTTGAATACTACATCGTGGATACCGGTGTTCTTTGGTGGTTGGTTTCAATTAACCACACTTCTCAGGAATGGTCGACCTGAGACTGTACAAGACTATACTTCATTTTCATTCTTATACATCATCATCTGAAGTAATACCTTACGGTAGTTCCAGAGACTAAAAGCAGAAAACAGAGAGGTACAAAAATAAAATTTTAGTTAACTGTGATCCTTCCTATTTAATGGTAATTAAATAAATAGTAATGAAAAAATGCACATAAATTTATGATAAACGTATCTTCTGAATTTGTTTTTCTAATATTCTTTTAAAAATTTTAATAGATTATAAGCTATTGAAGGTATTTTCATAACTGAAACAAGCAAACTGTTTTAAAGATACTTTTAAAAAAAAAATTCTTTTGAAATATTTATTTTGCTTGAATCCTTTTACATACTATTAATTATCCGATGAATCATTACTTCGTACAGCATTTCTATAAAATACTTTTTTTCTTTGAAAATGGCCTTTCTGTGTTTATAAGGCACTGCTTGAATACTTTCATGCAGTGATACTTCCATGCAATGACTGCATTTCTGAAGTCACAAAAATTTTCAGAAAGTATTTTTTTAAATTTTTTTAAAGATCAGCTGCAGAGAGAAATTTTATTACAAAAAAAACTTATCCTGTACATAATTACATATATAAACTAGTAAGCACATTTTTAAATCATCATATTTATAGCAATCAAACAGTCCATGAACGGATTTAAATACATTTTTATCGTAAGGGAATAAAAACCGGAATTCTGGAAGAATAACGTAAAAAATTAACCTTATACACAAATTTTTGAGCCATAACAGCATAGAAAATAGTATGATAGATTAACATAGAAGAATATTAAGATGTTCTGCATTATAATATGCACTTATAAAATAAGGAATTTTAAAACAGTTATGACTTGTAAAAGATGTTACAAATGAAAAAAAAACAACTGCTACTTTTCCTTTTAAAATTTACAGTTACGGCCGTTTAAAAGTCTATCGTTTAACCACCTGTCACTTTGAAAAGATGTTATTCATATTTTGCAATAGTAAACTAGTAATGCGTTTCTTTCGACAGGAAGCAAATTATTTATTGTTTACTGTCATTTCAATTTTACGAGCAGCGATAGTTGACAGCTTGTTTCAGTCTCATCTGCTTTCAAGCATTTATTATCATTTGGTTTTGAAACGAGTGCTTCGTTAGTAAGACATTAATATCTCTATCTTTTCCATTCCATAGTCCAATGAAATGTTTGATTATATTATTAGTAGGCAAGATTAAATTTAATATTAAAATTTTCATTTTCATTACTATTTCAAATACGTAAAAACAAAATTAAAACAAAATGAAGATATATAATATAGCTTATTATTCTTAATGTGAAAATAATCCTTAAGCACGATTTTTTTTCTTCTCATTTTATATAATTGTTTATTTAAAGTCATGATATTACTCTTTCTTTTCATGTAACAATATTATATCTTAAGAGATAAAACTGGTACATCCTACTTAACATTTCTAATTCATAAGATTTATTACGAGGTAAGTATTATTTGCTTGAGGCTGTTTACTGTAGTATGATATGTCTCGGACAGGTTATAAATCTGTAAATGATGACTTACTTTACTGGTTATTAGTAGCAAATATTACGTAATACATTGAAGACGAGACACCCATGTAACGTTGCTGATTTATTATAAATTATGGAAAATTTAAGTAATCTTCTCTTTGCGTAGCATTTATTTATTGTAGAATATAGGAATGGAATGCGCAGTAGATTAATATTTCGAGCCCTGTTCAGACTAGTTACATTTTAATAAACGGCTCTTGATACTTTCACCAGACCAATATTCTAATAGCTCAATTCTTATTAAAGTTATCCTGGTCTACCGATCTTCCATACTCATTCCGTAAACAAGGAATCCTATCGATAAGCCCTAAATCAACAAATTTGCACTAGATATCCGTAAACAATTTATCTTATCAATCTATCAGAGATTTAAAAACTAAAAGATCAAAATAATTTTTTATGTAATATTATTTAACTTATTTTATTTTTATCCCTTATTGTTTTATATAAGCCTGTTGTTAATGCGTAAATAAATAAATGTGATACAAATAATAGATTATACAAATAACATTGTTAAACAATTTTTGTTTCCTAATATGCGATACATGATTTTAATCTGATTTTTGATGCTGAAAACGAATATGAAGTCAGAATCTTTCTATATCCACCATTTTTGAAAAAAAATTTAATTTTAATTAAAGAATTTAAGAATGATTTTAATTTTTTAACTATAGTTAAGATTTTAAGCTCCTATATTGTATTTTGTTAGCTCATATTTTATTGTTTAACTTTGTTAACATAATTTTTAAGCTATAAATAAACAATACTAGACAAAGAATTAAATCATATCATAGACACATATTACGACATCATATCTAATATTCAAGCGTGAGCTTTCTTGGACAAGATTAATCGTATCTGTGCAGGTCAAAACATGTAGCAGAAAGCACAGCTGTGTTGTTTATATTAAATGCTGTATTTAGGAATGAATTAATTTTGTTCAGTAGTATTGCTACCTTATTAAGCTTACTTTATTGCCAACCTTAAGTTTGTTAACAATGCAGTGTCATAATGCCTGGAAATTGTGTAAATTATGTGAACGCATTTGTTATGTATGTGGTGTGTTTACCGTAAAATTAAATAGAAAGAGCATTACAACTTTAATTAAAAAAACATATCATTTGTACTTTCAGTGTAAAATTGGTGATCAGGATAAAACTTCGGCTCCTGATACAGTAAGCACTAGTTTTTTTTTTTGTGTATTTAAGAGGATGGCTGAATTATACACGGAAGGCTTTGCTATTTGGTGTACCTATTGTTTGGCGTGAACCAAAGGATCATGTAATCAATTGTTATTTTTGTTTAACAAGTGGCTATGGAATTTCTAAAAAAGGTAAACATACTGTGAAATATCCTCCATTGCAATCAGGCCTGTACCTCACAGTGAAATTACTCCAGTTCCTGGACCACCTGTGAATATATGTTTCGAAAGCAGCGATGAAGAATCAGGCATTACTGAAGAAGACAACAATGATTTCGATTTTTAATTATCTTCCAATAAGCCACATCTTATATCACAAGGCGAATTAAATGACTTGGTTAGGAAATAAAATTTATCAAAAAACCAAGCTGAAGTGTTGGGATCAAGACTGCAACGTTGGAATTTACTTCAAAAAATACAAAATTTTGAGCTTTCAAAATTTGAAAGTGACATACGAACGTCACTTCGCATGTCACGAAGTGATACGATGAAAGACGATCTTGAAAAAATAAATTATAAAAAACATAGCTGGAGCATATGTGGTGATTTGAAAGTTATAGCTATTTTGTTAAGCATCTAATTAGGCTATATTAAGTACATGTGTTTTCTTTGCGAGTAGGATGGCCGAGCTAGGGATAAACATTATGTTACCAATGTATGCAATAAACAAGACAACTTAACTCTAACTGGAAAAAATATTATTCGTGAGCCCTTAGTTGAACCCAAAACAATATTTTTAACCTCATACCAAGCTAGATCTAATGAAAACTTTTGTAAAAGCAATGAAGAAGGATATTCCCGGAAGAGCAGACAGAAATTTCCGAATGTAAGTGAAGATAAAATTAAAAAAGGAATATTTTTTGGTCCTCAAATAACAGAGTTGGTCAAAGATGATGTATTTAACTCAATGCTAAATAATTTAAAATGTGCAGCTTGGCTTCATTTAAAGACGTTTGCAAACATTTTCTCGGCGAACAAAAATCCGACAATTATAACGATATTGTTAATAAAGATCTTACTTCATACAGAGAGCTATGGAATGTAATATGTCTTTTAAAAAGCATTTCGTCCCCTCACATCTGGAATTTTTCTCGGTCAATCTTGGAAACGTAAGTGACAAACACGGTGAATGTTTCCACCAAGACATTTCGGTGATGGAAAGCCGCTGTTAAGGAAAATGGAATACTAACATGCTAGCCTATTACTATTTGACATTAATTAGAGATGTGCCTGAGGTTATTTATAAAAGAAAAGCATTAGCAAAATTGTTCTAATACAGGTACAGCCATGCAAAATTATAAATTTTAACTATTTTTTCCCTAATTTTTTTGAACCGTAATTTATCTAAAACTAAGAGTGTCAGAAAAATTTTATTTACAGATCTGTAATGTACGCAAAAAAGCAATTCAAGAAACGGTATCACACTTAGAGAAACATCTTTTTTTTTCTATCTGTGTAATAAGTTATGACTATTGCATAGTCATTATCTTAAAAATACAAAAGGATGTTATACACATACTAAAGAAAAAATTATTTTTGTCTTCTTTAAATACATTTATTGGATTCATAAGAAAAAATTTGGCCCCCATATAAAATCTAATATGAAATTGTGCTTTCCAAGTAACAATTATAAGATTATAATTTTGTTTCCCTGCTTAAAACCTAATTTGTTTATTTTACTTGCTGAGATTTTATTTCAGCAGTAATAAGTTAATTAAGGAAAACAAAAAAAAAAACATATTCGTAAGAAAAATACCAGACTGTTCGTAGATTACATAGCAAGCACAGAATAAAACAAACAGGTGGAAGTAATTCGATCTTGTTCGTTATCTACAAAAAATATTTTTGTTAAGTTTTTAATTATTAAAAAAAAGTATACAGAAATATTTGGCTTTGCATTAGATAAACACACATTTTTTTTTATTTTCAAAAATGATGCATAGTCTATGAAAATACATAATTAGAATTAATACCACTTTCATGTTGATACCAATTTTTTTGACAATAAAGTATACCAGTAATGAAAATTTAAACTACTCATATTTGAATAAGAAATTAGCTTCATTTATTATACAGTTCTAGTAATATTTCAAGTTTTTTTTTTTAAAAAAGGATTTAGCAATTTCATAAACCCTGAGTTTTTTACTACAAGCCTAGTAACTTTTTTATAATTGCTTTATTTTTTCTTTACTATTAGTATTCTAGATGTATTTTAAGCATCTAGTAAGATATGATCCTTATAAGAAAATATTACTTTCTTACTCTTTATTGTACAAATTTTTAGTTAAAACTTATACTCCTATAAACACCTGATATAATAAGAAGTGGTACTGGTACAGATTAAGAGCACAGACACACAGATTAAGAACAATAGGTTTGTATACATGTAATTACTATCTTGAATGCATAATTAGAATTTTAAAACTTATGCTGGTTTTCAAAACAAGTAATAAAATTATATAATAATAAACTCTTACTCTACACTTACTTGTCTTCTGAGAAGCAGATACTAAAGTATACACTTTAATACCTGCTTAAAGGACTTGTTAAAGGTTAAATTAATATTGTAAATGAAACCCGATACCTAAATATTTGAAATTCATGAGGTCGCTTATCATCTAACCGATGTATGATGTACTGTATACAATAGTGTTATGAAACCTTCAAACCTGTGTATGCGCGCGCACTCAAATAGACGTTTACTAACACCTAACACGGTATATACTAACTCGTTATTACGTATTTATTAGTAAGAGGTAGAAATTTAAATAAAAAATAAAAAAGTGAGAGAAAAATATGATAACAATAGAGAAAGAAACTCACAAGGTATACAAGTACGTAGACAAATATTGCACCTTCCGTTGTTTGTTCACACTTTTGAATTAAGCGGCACCTTTTTCTTATACCTAACATAACTAAATACAAAAAATGAATTGTGACTTAGAATACTTTTCACACTTCATTAATTATAAGAAATTCAAACAAGTAATTAACAGAAAACGAATAAATAGCTGTTCTCATGAAATATGAATTTTAGTATACACAACCGTATAAATTTGTATATTATTTAAAGATAGAATAATTTTTTTATAAAATCATTTACTTCACACTAAAGCAATGAAGATCTCTGATTTATACACGACATTAATCTAAAAATTATGGATGCATAATGGATAAAAAAGAAAAATCAAGATACTAAATAAATGAGTGTTAATTATTAACCTGCATGTAATGCCAGAAGCAAATGTGCATTAAAACAAAACTGATTAACATAACATGCAAATTTTGGATAGAATGATACATTAATTATATTTTCTCCAATTTTAAACTCATTAGTAAATCAAAGGATTCAAAATTAATTACATCCATTCATTTCATTGTAAGAAATTTTTTGTAAATATATATATCTATATATATAAAAACAAAAACATCTTCTTTTTTTAAATACTTGTATTTACTGTTATATTCTTGTATTTACAATTAAAGTGATTAGCGACTTTAATTTTGTAACACAACAGTATCGGTAAATGTTATAAACTCATGACGACCATTTCTGAGACGTGTGGTTAATTGAAATCCACCCACCAAAGAACACCGGTATCCACGATGTAGTTTGCAAGTTCAAATGAAAGCAACTACCTTTATTGGGATTTTAATCTGAAAACTTCGACTTTGACATCAGCTGACTTTTGACGCCGAGTTTACCACTAGATCAACTCGTGAGTGGGTTATACACATCTTAAAATTATTAATCATTTTAAAATGTTAAGTTCTTCTTTAACTCCAGAGAAAAAAATCGCACGGGACGTTGTGTAATATTAATTTTAGACGTAATTGAAAACCATTATCAGAAAAGTTACACGTAAAAATAATTTAATTTTATTTGTCATTCTAATAAATTTGCTTATATTCAACTAATAATGTAGAAGTTAAAAATAAAAACCCCAAGAAAGTTAATTTAATTTAAAAAAAATAAATAAGTTGCTATAAGACGATGCCGAAAAAATAAATTAAATTTTAAATATTAAATGAACGTTGAGGTAAGGATGTTTAGAACGAAAATATGTTGAGAATTTATCTCATTAAGTTAATTACCTAATTTTTTAGTTTGTAAGGGATATTTTTGGGTATAAAAATGACTATACTACATATCTTTATGTTATGTTAACAACCTAATCTTAAATACGGTAAATAAATACGATATTGTTAAACAATATAATTTTTCGCATAAAGTTCTTCCATTAGTTTGTAAGGATAGTACGAAGGATGAATCAGTAAAGCAACTTCTTCTAAAAAATTGAAATAAGCCACTGAAACTATTTTCCTCTTAATTTTTGGGGTGATATCCTTCTTTCAATAATCAGTGATATACATTGTTAAAAATATGGACTAGTTCATTTTATAGTAACTCAAGCAATAAGGGAAAAAAGAATGAAACGTATGACGACCCAGAAATATTTAGTAATTTTTATGTGTAATGTCAAAGTAAAAACAAGGTTGCATGCATTTTCAACATATCTGTAGAGAAAAGAGACGTTAAACCTTTCAAATATTATTTAAATTGGTATTAATGCACTTTTATTTTAACACAAAATATATCCCATTCTTACCACATAATGAAATTAATATGGTAGTACAGTGTGTTGGTAAAATAAAAATGAAATTTTAAATAAAATGATGGGATCAAGGCTATCTTAAAGAGAAATATTTTAAGATTCATATTACTTGATTAATTTCTGAGAAGAACACACTTGCGTAACGAAAAGTACGCACGCAAAATAACCAACGTTACTCCTACTAATAGAAATGGCGACCATACAAAACACAGTTAAGTTCGTGATACACTAGAATTCGTGATTCTGGTGCGAGGAGAAAATCGTTGTATTTTTAATTAAGACATCGAAATAACATTGTAAGGTAAGCATGTGAAATAAACAATAAGCCAATTGAACTAGTAACTAAATAAGATAATCCTTGTCACAGACGTGAAATATTTCAGAAATTATAGTCCCACAAAATCTGTTCATAAATATAATCATGAAGTCAGGCTGACAAAAATATCTCTTCAATGAACTAAATAAATGCCTTCTTCAAACTATAAACTCCACTTATTGCCCAAACCATATCGAAGCAATGACCTAAAAGTTTATGAATTTCGTATTGAATTCTAAACGAGCCTACTGACTGCCATAAAAAAGGTTTTAGTCTGCAGTTTCCAGTGATGTAGCCAGTTCATTTTTCTAGGATATTGACCTATACAACGTAAAGAAATGAAATATGTATTAATTCTATATGAATTTATTCAATATGAGCACGTTTTTTTTTCTAAAATTATTTGTTTGGTTTGTCGTACCACAACACCGATTAATCAGATAAATTTATTTATTTTTATTTTAAACTACTAGAACTACTTACTATAATATAGACATGCTTAAACTATTTTGAATTCTCACAAAAAGGTGATAGTTCTATCTTTCAACAAAACTAAGATATTTTTTCAACAACGAATGGGAAGAAGTGAATGGAAGCAATCTTCAGATTTGCCTTCTTAAATTTTTAATTCTGAGGTTTATAGAAGCAAAACGTTTTCAAAATATCCATCTAATATTTGGAACAGAGGATCAAAAAGGTAATTGAATCTACCACCACCCGTAATATTTTTCGCAGATTATGACAGGAATTAAATTACCACATTCATGTATACCAGGTAAATATTGGAGTTCACCATGGGATAAAAGGTGAATTAAAAGGAATAAAAGGTAAATTTTCAAAATTGTTCAATTTAATATGGTCTTTTTTTCAAGTTTCCATCATTTTTCTTTTAAAATTTATAGTGATAAAAAACTGTATTATAATTTAACAGAAATAATGTACTTTTTATTCAAAGAAAATAATTTCCCAATAAAATAAGGAAACTTAACTAAAACGGACAATATTTTACGTAATTTCTATAAAAAAAATTATATATTTTTTAACTGTCGTACCTAGTGCAGCCTATTTTGTAAATATACCACATAAATTAGCTCAATATCATAAAAGATAAGAGTCGTTCTGAAGGGGAGTTTGTTAAATAGATAGGAACCATAAACAAACAAAACGGTGTTGGTAGTAAGCCTACAACAATTACAGATAAAATATATTGCTTCTGCTACTCAAAAATGTAATTATTGGTAGGCCTAATAGATAAATCCACGACCGTAAACAGGTATTCAGAAATATTAATGACAAAATAATTATATTTTTAACAAAAAATAAATTTTGTTAAACATTCGATTTAAAATATCCAATGAATATACCGATTTAGACTTTCAGCCAGAGTAGATTAAAATTTAATTTCTTAATTTATGTAGTTTAAAAAAGTAGAGCGTGATATTGCCAGTGCAGTTACTACATTACAATAAAAATAATTATTTTATTTATAACCGACTAACTTTTTTAATTTTATCTACTAAATATAAACATAAATCTACTTATCCCGGACAGCAGTAGGAAGTAACTATTTTTTTTTAAACATCAATCCCATCCTTTATTATAGCTGTAAGAAATCTAAAACAAATAAAATAACTTTTCTGAAGAAAAAGATGTAAAATCTACCAGTATTACCCAATACTGATTACCAGCATCTAGAAAGATGTAGCCACAATCTGAATTAAAAACAAATAAGAACTTTACAATAAAATTACCCTAAACGTAAATTAATTTAATTTCTGTAAATTCTTGCGCATAAAAAAAAATCCTTTTTTTCAAGTTTATTTAAATCAATTCTTCCATCTATAATGGGGTATTTTACACAATAATACAAAGAAGAAACTTTACTACTGTTCTCTAATTTTTCATAAAAGTGTATCAGAAAAAGATGTCCTACAATGGAGCGCACATCATCCTAAAATAGATTACGAGCTTGTTACAGCTTAGTTTAACCAACCTGAGACAGTACCATTAATTGAATGCCAACAACAAAAATATAGGCAACTAAAAAATAAAATTTAATTGCAATATTGAAAGAAACGATTTATTAGTTTGCTTAAAAATCGAACCGTTCAGCACTGCGAATCATCATTAATAGCTAATTAGTGATAATTCTAATTTACTCGGCCGATGGATTGCTTAAGAAATTATCTGATTTTAATAACAATATAAAACAAAAACAAATATAGGGCTAAGAATGCACACAGTTATAATACTTTAATAGCACAATATTACGCAGTTTATTACATATCCTTTTATCATTAGCTACACAAAATTGATCAACTATAATTAATAGAGACATTCGCATTACTTATTACATATGAATAGATTAAAGATTGCAATAAGATACCGATTAACGTTTATTCAGAATTGTGGGTGAAAGCTGATATGTACATATAGTTAATTTGTTAGTTACTTCTATAACAACCAATTATGTTAATAATTTACGTAATAGGTTAAAAGTTAGTATCGTCCTACTTCGTAATTGAATATAATATTATTAAAATACCCAATAATAATGCGTGAGCAAAGAAGAAATTTTACTAATAATGTTCTCTAATTTTTCATAAAAATGTATTAGAAAAAGATGTTCTAAATGTACTTCACATCGTTCTAAAATAGATTACGAGTTTTTTACAACTTATACATACATATACATATTATAACATATAATATAATTAACATAACCAATTAGTTAATAATTTACGTAATAGCTCAAAAGTTAGTATCGTTCTATTTCGTAATTGCATATATTATAGCCAAATCTAATACAATTAAAATACGAAACATGAAATTGAAATTTTATTAATATCATCATATATGTATTCTTCTTCTTCTTCTTAACTTGATTGTTTTTTTATAATTTTTGGTGACATTTTTAAATCCATATGTTTTTAATTAGTTCGACAACAAATTTTAGCTTAAGTGTTTAACCTCTCTTTTTCTGTTTTAGGCTCCGGAACTACCTTACGGTATTACTTCAGAGGATGATATGTATGAACGTAAATGAAGTGCAGTCTTGTACAATCTCAGGTCAACCACTCCTGAGAAGTGTGGTTAATTGAAACCCAACCACCATAAAACACCGGTATCCACGATCTAGTATTCAAATTCGTTTAAAAATAACTACCTTTACAAGAATTTGAATCTTAAAATTCTCGACTTCAAAATCAGCTAATTTGCGATGTCGCGTTAACCCTTAGACCAGCCCGGTGGGCTAACTGTTTAACCTTCAGCACAATTAATTTTTTATGCAAATAAAAAGGATAATACTATAGGTTATAATTCTTTAGTTAAAAAAAGATGTGCTTATTATGTTACCAATTAATAATTTTATTTCAAATATAAAAATAAATTTGGAATTTAAAATATAAATATATTAAATTAGAAAAAAAATTAAAATGATCGTTGGAGAGTTCTGTTTTCCAGCAGAAAAACATAGAAAATAAGAGAAGCCATGAGAAAAAAGCAATAGATTTTTGTGATGATATTAAGAAAGTGATAAAAATTGGGTGAGTTGATAAAATACAAAATACAGAGGTTTTGAGATGAACTACAGAAAGGGAAAGTTTAATTAGATCTTAAGAGAATGAAAATTATTAGTTGTATAGTAAAATATCCATGGTTTAGGAATTTGGTTACGAAACTACTTCAAGGTTAAAGCAGGAAGTTAAAGGTTAAATTAGAATGTGTGCAGCAGGTGATTGAATTTTTAGGATTAGATGGTCTAAGGAGTTGGTTCAAAAGATAGAGAACTATAATAAACCCCTCAAATAAAAGATCAAAAAATCTAATATAGACGCTGCATGATTTCCTTGTACGCCTATTAAATTACATATACACATTTTTTGCTGCATTTCATTTAAATTTATTTCTTTTGAAAGTGACATACGATACTCCAATTCTTAAATAAAGTGGACAGTTACACTACTGCATTGTGGTGGACACCATATTGCTTCAAATTTTTTTTGCAGTGTCCTATCAGTTTTTGTAGCTCATTAATTAATTAAGTGGCAATAACTCTGGAACCAGTGAAAATAAGTACCACTTATCACATATCGTTGAAAAGCTTTCAATGAGGGCTTATTTCTGCGGTTAGAAAAAAGTGAAAAATTCAAAATTTTTGGATTTTATTGGGCTTTATTGGATTGTACATTTTTGGTCCAGTCGATTGCAATCAAAAGGGTAGGTGCACAAATAGATGTTGCTAAAGTCCTAAATCAAAACTTTCAATATTCTACGGCTCGTCGTTTTTGAGTTACGCGAGATACGTACGTACGTACGTAGACGTCAAGCCGAAACTAATAAAAATGGATTCAGGGATGGTCAAAATTAATATTTCTGTTGAAATCTGAAAACCGAAATTTTTCGCGATCACAATAATTGTTCTTCGTACAAGGAAGTAAAAAGAAAAAAATAATTTATTTGATACAAGATTAAAGATCTGAATCTATTTTATGTAAAAACAAAAATTCACTTTTTATTTAAAAGTTATTGTTTTTAGTAGTAAGTTAAAAAAGCTGTTGTCTTTTTATTTTGTACATTTTCAGTCCTAAAATTTTTTAGATATTTACCGTTTCTTCACACGACGATATATTAACAAATTGAATTTTTTATAAGTAAATAAAAGACTATTTCGTTTACTTAGCTGCCAGTCCTCTTTCCTGCGTAATCTTTCTCTGTATATTTATCCTTTTTACAGTTTTATTAAAAAAAAAGAATCCAGATTTTCTTTATTAAAAATAGTAAACATTCTATTTTAAATTACACTCTTAGCGCCCCGTATGAAAGAAAATTAGAAAATCATTAAAATAATAGAATTAATTTCCTCGAATTATTATTGAAATAGCTACGTGACTGAAATGATTAAATCCTAAGAACTTGTTTAAGAAGATTATACAAATACAGCTTACTAATATGTAACTATTAGAGAGATAGAAATGGATAGCTTTTCACTTAGTTCGTCAAAAAATTTTCAGTAAAATATAAGAAAAATAATAATCAGAACCATTAAACTGAAAAATTTTTTCTAATTAAATAATGGGTATTATTCCCGATTTTTTTTTTCATTGTAAAAACTGTAAAATTAAAAATTATTGACATTCTTAGTCAATCAAAAGATTTACTTTTCATCAGTTAGAGAAACCTAAGTTATTTCTAAAATTATTTAATCCTTTGAATTATCCAACTGAAATCTATACATTACATATAAATAAGTTTCTTTTCTGTCTTCCATTCTTTAATAATAATTAATTTTTATCACTAATGTATGCAATTGTTCAAATGATTCTGAAATAAAAATGTTTTATACATTCCACCATTTTAAGGCTAAGTATTAATTCAGTATTCATATTTTCCTGGATCTATCGATTTTGGAGAGATTCTAAAGTATATATCAGGACCAACTAAACTGACTGAAGTTATTTAACTTTTTACAAATTACTATAGAATTAAACGCAGTTGGTTCATCCGGATGCATACAGAGAATTAATATGATAAACTCCTCGTTATTAGTGAGTTTACTAATGATTTTCATAAGAAAATGAGAATTTAAATACTGAAAATAGAAACACGCAAGAGTGTTCTGGATTACGGTACTTCTAAGACGCATGGAGCCCTTCGAGGTGTGTGAGGGTTGCGCACGAGGAACGGAGTAGGGGCTCCTCGGCATTTCAGAGGGAGACCTCGATTGGGAGTCCAGTTCCTGGACCCAAGCTTGGGGGTGGTAGGTTAATCTGCTGCCACAACACTGCGCAGCGACTGATGACATACCTAACGTTGGTTCCAGTTGCTGGTAGGTGTTAGAAAAAAAAATGAAAATAACGCAATAACGTTAAAAGCTTATGTCTTCATAAATTATAAATCACAAAATAAAAACATATTTTTAAATTAAAAGAGATATAAATTCATAAAAGTAGATTTTTATATCACTTAATTCTGGCTAGATAAGCAAACTATTGATTTTTGCAGAAAATTATCAAAGTAGTTTACTCATACAAAACACATGTTTATAATGCACACACCTTGGTTTAATTGTATGAGTACTAAGAGAAATCGTTTACATTACAGTGTCACGCCACTACAATGCCAACTACACACTCGCACGCACAGACAAACGCGCACGTGCAAGCAAGTGCCCAGAGAGAAAGATACTTCACCTTCAAAATTTTCCTTAATTAAAATTTCGTTAATAAGAGCAAAACTCAAGAACGATGTTATTTTACGTTTTAACCAACTTCTTGACTGAAATGCAAATTACATTTTTATTGTACGTTATAAAACTGTTGTTAAAGTAACCTTTTAAAGAACCGCATTTTTTTATACAATTTTTTTAAGGAAACGTGAAACTTATAAATTAAATTTCATAATTTACTATTTACTACTTAATAATCCATTTTTTCACAATTTTTCTCTAGTATGAGCGTTTTTTGTACAAAAGATTTTTCATTTATCATATTTATTTTCAACTAATAGCTTTTTCAGACATAAGTAATCATTTTATAAATAAAAAATTATTTTTTTTAAAGAGTAAAATAAAAACTGTGTGAAGTAATAAAAAAATTACCATTAATAAATTTGAAATGAATAAATTTTGTTTTCTCCCAACTTAAAAATAAATCAGTACAATTTGACCCGCAAACCCTAATTCTTTTTTTCAATTTGTATAAAATGGTAAAAAAGGTGAAGTTTATTTATAAAACAAAGAAACTATGAGTTATTACAAATTCATATGAACACATCTATTAAAAAGCAATAGAGTTCATGTAGCTTATGTTCTCATTGCAGAAAAGTAAACGAATCTCAACAGACATCAGAATATTCTTTGTATTATTTGCATTATTTATTTAACACCAGGAGGTCTACTGGCAGATAGTAAGACAGGAATAATTCTTGTAATAAATCAACGTAACTGAATCCTGATGTAAACAAGAATTACTATGAATGTAATTTTCTATTTTACGACACAAACTGAATGAAATTTCCTGTTAACAAATTTTTCATGTTAATTTAAAATTAATGTAATATTTTATTCAAGTATGTTTTGTTAAGTTTCATGTGTATTATTAATTACGCCGTATTTTCTACTTTTTTACTTAAACTTTTATTCTTTTAAAAATGTAAACTATGAATATTTTTACAATTTTTTTTTTTTTAGTGAAGTAAGGAATGTGGTTAACTCCATGAATTAAATTAAAACAAGGCATGATATATAGCGTACAATATACAAGAAATGTCTGGACATAATAAATTTCATTAAAGTTAAGGGCTCGACTGCAAATGAATTTAATATAAATAGCTAGATACATACACTATTTAATTAAAATAAAATATTTAACTAACCATATTCTAAAAAATTATGACATATACATTAAAAAAAATATTTTAATTTTTGTAACATGGAAAAACATATGGAATTATATTCATAGATTGTGTTTAAAAAAATTATTTAATACTATAATTACAAAAAGTTATTAACTTTTAATAATATACTGAAATAAATTCAAATTTAAGTGACATTTTGTACTTCCATCAATATGTTTACATAGACTGAGATTTTATCATCAATAACAAGGCAAGTATTGCATAAAATTAAAACGAAAATTATGTTTAAATCGATGAAAAATAATAATTTTGTATAATTTGATTTATAAGTGTACAATCTTTTATTTAACTATAATAACATTATCTGTGTTTTTTCAAAAATAATAAAATGGAAAACCTAACTATCTAACATGCATTTTCGCGATAGAACAATAATATATTTATCTTAATAATTCAGTGATCTCATTTGATACGTAAATATCATCATACAATTTATTCTAGCGTATATAGCAAAGATATATTACTTACTTCGTATTTCACGTTAAAAATAAGTATTTTAATTTTATTATAACTTATATATTAAACGTAACATTAATAAAATTAGTTTGAGTATTTTTGTAAAACATGAAAGATTAAATATAATTTGTTCCAAATATTTCTTTATTAAAAAAAGAAAAGTTGTTGGATTTTAAGATGGATTTTTTCATGTATCTAAAAAATCTTTATAGATAATTATAAAATATATATTTTTTTTTTCTTGTAGTTATACAAAAAAAATTTCTGTCAGCCTAAAGGAAAAAAATATTAGTCGCAAGTATTCTGTGTGTATATATGTACGCACGCGCGCGTGTTTTTATGTTTTCATGGCCATCTACTTTTTTTTGTATTGATAATTGGCGTTAAATTAGGATAGGGCCTGTTCAGGAATCTTAATTTTAAAAAAACCTCATAATTCTCTGTAAAAACGATCTTAGAATAATTAATATATTTCTTAAAATTATTATAATAGAATAATGAAAACATAATAAACAATGACTTTTTCTTTTACTTTTTTACCTATAATAGTAATAATCTAATATTAAACGTAATAATTAAATTCAGTCTTTCTTCTTTGCCTTTTTTCTCTTTATTTTTACTTACTGTCACAAAGTCATATACACTAATAATTGATACTATGAATATTAGGTAAGTTATTTCGAACTCTGAAAGTAACCTGATACTAAGTTACAGACGCAGTTACCAAAGATAACTTAATAACATAACAAAGACTTGTATATTATTACACAACATCAAGTTTTTATTTCAATCATTGTTGTTTCTAATATTTCAATTTAAAGTTTCAGGTACAAATTTAAAGCTGATAGATAAAAAAACAAATTGGAATTAACAATTATAATTCCACTGCAAATACTAATAAACATTGAAAATTAACGAAAAATAGAACTTTTTTTTTTTTGGAAGGCTTTTTTAGTATTATATGATCATTTTCATTGATTTTTCTCAATCTTGCCTAATATTATTTTTTTTTAATCTTGCCATTTTATATTTATTTATAAAAATGTAATATTTATCAAAGTAACACATATGTAAAACCATTTTATTAATAAAGACTTAAAGATAATATTATAATTGATTTAACTATTTTCTCAATATATAAGTAATTAGAAATATATACAAAGGATTATTTTATGAACAATACTAGATAATAATTGAAAAAAAAAAACTAAATGTTCATTAAAAAATACCACTTTTATTATTTATTTAAATAAACCTAATAAAATAATTTAATTATAAATGTAATGGTTAAACAATTATATATATTAACGTACAAGATTATTTATTTGAGGAAAGTTTTATAAAATAACTGATACTAATAATATTTATAAATCAACCATTTACAGCTTAACGGGTGTTAAGTAGCTCTTACGTTTCTAATGCACACTGAACCGATTTCACCAGCAACTGTCAATACATGAATTTACTGTAGATATAAATAAGAGAACATGATTATTTGAGTTAGATTAAGCGGTAAATTAAGTAGCAGATTATTCTGTAATTCAATTAAATTTAACTAATTTTTATCTATTATCTATTATATAAATTAAAACCATACCTTATTCTATCAGAGTCTTGTATATTTTAAGACATGAACGTATAATTTAAAAATTATTTAAATTAAATTAATTGAATGTTTGAATTTACCATAGCTCTTTGGAATAAATAGATGATATACCCAATGTAAAACTTTAAAATATGTTTACTATATTTATCCGAAGTAGTTAGCATTGTAATCAATGGAGTAATCTACTAATTCAGACGGGCATATTTTTCAAAACTTTAATCCCTTTTGGAGGGTCTCACGATGTTCCAATTTAAATTTCGTGAAAGACGTATACCCTAAGTTTTGATGGAAAACCCAAGTCAGTTCTCAAAACCCGGAGGACAAATGATTTGGATTACGCCGAACTGAATTGGTAGATTTCTCGGCATATAAATAATTATATTAATATTAACTATATTAGATCCTTAAATTTTATGTATATAATTTCTACGTATCCAAATGATAAGCGTTATGTAAAGTTTTAGAAATAATTCTTAATGTTTTAATATTGCTTGAATATATATATCACTGTTTAATTACACTGTTTACATAAATTACACTTTTGTAATTTATGTAAATTAAATTTCATTAAACATAATTAGTGAATTGCATACTAACAAAAAAAGATACTCTTTTTATAAATACGGTATTCAAATTAAAATTTAGAAAAAACTACCAAAAACCAGTGTAAGATCATTTAGAAAAAGTTTTTAATGAAATTTTGAAAAAATTGTAATGTAATAGTCTTCTCTATAAAGCAATATTCCATAAAGAAATTAACATATAAAATAATTTTATTATTTTTTTAAGTTCAATAAATAATGGTTTTACATTTTTTGTAAGTTTTTTGCTTATATAAAATGTTTTCCCTTATTTCTCCATAACTTAAAGCGTCAATAAACTAAACAATGAATGATTTTATAGCTGATCATTTTGAAATTCTTCTTGTTTTTACAATTAATAAATTGTAAATTAAATTTAAATTAAATTTATTAAATTACAATTACAATTAATAAATTACAATTTATTAAATTGTAATTTAAATTTAAATAAATGAAAATTAAATATAATTTTCATTATAAAAAAACAATTTTACTAATATTTCTTGCCTTTATAAAACTGCAACACAAAAAATTATTTTTTTATGTATATAACAGTTAATATCGTTGTTAGTACTGCATCTTTAGTTCATTTTTTTTGTAAAACATTCATATTTTTGTCTCAATACAGAATAAATTATAGACGAAAATACACACATACATGTAATATATGCATATATACTTTATATAAGTGTGAGTATAAATTGTTTTTACCATTAGTTTGTAGCTATTACTCAAAACTTGGAACTACTGTTACCATAAATCTGTACCATTAATTATAAGCATTACTTATATAATGTACATAAATAATACAATTTTATTAAGTGTAGTGGAAAAGGAAAAAAGTTAACGCATAAAGCTGGAAATATACTGCAGTTTCTTTCATGGATACAAGTATACCGAGACAGAAGTCATAGATTTATTGTCTTTATGTTTCTTTTCAGGCGTAAATTTACTGTATTAAATTAAATCTGTACTTCATAATAAAGTAGCTTTATTTATTAAAAAAAGAAAAGGAATAATGTATATTAAATATAAAGAATGTGATATTTAAATCTACTAGCGGCAACAGGTTCAGAATTTAGTGTAGGTAGAAAAAAGTAGCATGACGCGGCTATCCTTCTACACGTTGGCAGCACTGGTATTCTGGAAACACGCTTTACGTGCCAACCAAAATGTGACCTGGAGTGGCACCACTGCTGCCAACCTTTTATCAAAGAAGCTACAACAAACCCACTCACTGCTATACTGCTACTATAGATGCTAGTAAGTATATTCAACCTACAGACTCTCCGCGGAATAATATATAACTTCAAGTTACATTCACCGCCAAATAATAAATTTTAAATTTTAAATCTTTCATTATTTGTAAATTAAATGGGCTAGATTTATTTTACAAAAAGTATAATGAATAATACATGACATCAACCTATTAAATTATATTTTTTTTTTTAAATATAAGATTCCAATTTAACTAACAATATACAAAACGTAGTTAAATAGGTTTATGATTTAAAAAGGAAAATCATATTAATCATACGAATTTTACACTTATTTAATGAATAAATAATGGGTTAAAATTTAAGGCGTTAATTATTGTTATTATTGCATTTAAGTTACATTTTTTCACTCAGCTCAAATGCTTAAGATTTATAATATTCATATTAATCAAATGAATTAATTTAAAAATGTAACTACAACTAAATAAATTATTTGTAATTAAAATAAGCCTATTTAACAACTTATTTTATAATTAGTTTATATAAAAAATTGACAGAGAGTTTCGGATTTCTAATTAAACATAGAAAAATAAACTATATTTATTACGTTATTTTTTCATTAATTAATCCTAAAGCTAAATGTTTACTAATATATATATACATATATATATATATATATATATATAAAAACAAATAATGCATAGTAACAGAAAAATTCAGTAAAATGACCAATGAGTTATTTAAAAAGTATTGGCAAGAGAGGAAGGATGGGCAGAGACGCTAAGAGGACTCTTAAACTGGTCCATTGAGTGCCGAAATAGCAAAAAAAGAAGTAAGATTGTCACAAAAAAATTATTTTCAAAAACCATTAAATTAGTAAAACCAAAACCAACCAAAAACCAACAAAAAATGTAATATATTAATGTCATCGATCTGAAATAACGATCTAACAATGAAATAACAAAAATTCATCCTTTACAAATTATGGAGAATTTCTCCATAACGTAACAAGAGAATTAGCAAGAAAGATATAGTATACTGAAGCAAATAAATAAATTTATTCAACTGACACTAGTAAAAATTCGATCGGGTCAATTTTAGTCAATGAAGTATAAGTCCTGAAAATTTTTATTGCACTAGCTTGATAGATATAACTTATTAAAGAAAAGGACACTATAGAATTGAATAAATGAAAAATTTAATTGCATAAAAATCTATAAAATAAATACT
>JAAAKQ030444208.1:0-24468 GCA_010016005.3 Zanna intricata | reverse complement strand
AAAAAAAAAAAAAAAAAAAAAAAAAAAAAAAAAAAAAAAAAAAAAAAAAAAAAAAAAAAAAAAAAAAAATTGTAATTTTTTTTTTAATACCATATTTGTGCACGCGCAACATAATCAATTATTAACAAAAATTAATTTTTGTTGAACAATATACATTAATAACGTATTGTTAACATACCCTAATTTTTTAAAGATTTTTTGGATGAAAAACAATTCAGTTATAGCGAGATAAACAAACATTTACTGAAATCTCGATTCGCATGTGAAATAAAGCGGTAGATTAAGGGTTAACTTTGAAAACTGTTTACAAGTGGTATGAGTGATTTAAAAGTGGAAATGAGTTGATTAAGGATGAGAAAAGGTTGGAATGTCCTTTGACCTCAGAAACAGATGAAAATCTACGGGTCCGTGGAAAAATTTTAATAGATGATTTGCAAATGAGACAAGTGAGTGCCAAATTTGTTCCGAGACTTTTGACTGACGAACGAAAAGAAAATCGTGTTTTAGTTTGCATGGAATTGAAGGACTGTCTTCATGCAGATGCAGACTTCATGGCCAAAATTGTTACTGGGGATGAAAGTTGGGTCTGTGAGACAAAAATTCAGTTCTCAATGGAAAACCAGTAACTCACCTTGCCCTAAAAAGGCCCATTAATTAAAGTCGAACATCAAGATCATGGTCATTATTTTTTTCAATTGTAAGGGCATACTGTGATCAGAGTTCATTCAAAGTGGAATAACTGTAAACTCTGAATTTTTTCAAGGGGTTACTGGAACGTTTACGAAACAATGTGCGAAGAAAGAGAACTAAAAAATGGGCCAGCGGCTTTCTTCTTCATCATGACAACGCGCCATGCCACAAGTCGCTTTTGATTCATGAGTTTTTGGCCACTAAAATTCATCCTGTCTGTCCACATCCGTCTTATTCACTGGACTTAGCACCATGCGACTTCTGGTTCTTCCCAAAAATAAAAAATGTGCTAAAAGAGAAACGTTTTGACACCATTCCTGACACTGAGAAGGCCACGACAGAACAGCTGAAAGCCATTCCAAAAGAAGCCTTCAAGAAATGTTTCCAGTCGTGGATTCAACGTTGGGATAAGTGTAGCTAGCCAAGGACAGTACTTTGAAGCAGATTAATTCATATCTAAGGTAACTTTTTTACTTTGTTTTTTATAACATAATTCACCATATTTTTTTATCACACCTCGTACATGAATCTTAACACTTCTGTAACATATGTTTAGGAAAAACTTCTACATTACTGTATGGTTTATAATTCTTAACTACTTTAAATTCTTTTTTGTTTTTTATCAGTATGGAAGGATCCTTTGAGAAAATAAAGTTATTATTACTATAAAATGCAGGTAGAATATCTACAATTCTTTCATATCTGACTCATCCAAAATAATATTGAAAATGGATAAAAAAAATAAATGGATAAAAAAATGGATACATTATATTTCAAACTATACAGTGCATCTCTCTCTTTTTTTTGTTCAACCTCTGGAATCACTATAAGGTATTACTTCAAAGTATGAATGAGGATGATATATATATCCTGCACTTAATGCAGTACTTCTGCATTTACAATCATAACTGTGCTACCCAAACGTTCGGGGAATTTTACCATAAAAATAAAATAGCTTACCATAACTTTTAATTTCTACTATCTCTTTCAAATTAGTCCCCTTGGGCATTGATACAGCGATCTTGGCGTCTTTTTCATGATTCCATGCATCCTTGGAAGTCTGCAGATGTAAGTGTTCGAAGCAAGTTCTGCGTTTCTTCCTCACTCTCCTGAATTGTGTTTAAACAACGGCCTTTCAATTGAAATTTTATTTTCGGAAAGAAAAAAGTTGCACGAGGCAAGGTCAGTTGAATAGGGTGAGTGGGGAATCACTACTGTCTTTTTGGAAGCCAAGAAATTCCATACGGCTAGCGATGTGTGCACAGGCATGTTGTCACGGTGCAGAACCCAGCTGTTGTTACCCCACAGATCAGAACGTTTGCGCATAATGCTTTCATGTAACCACTTCAAAACTTCACAATAGAACATACATTGACAGTTTGACCAAGAGGAACAAATTCCTTATGGATAATGCCTTTGATGTTGAAAAGAACAATCAGGGACTTCACATTGCTGTGAACTTGGCGTGCTTTATTTGGCGACTTCCATTGCGACGACTGCTGCTTAGTTCCAGGGTCATACCCATACACCCATGTCTCATCACCAATTATGATGGTGGAGATGCAGTTAGTCATCTCTTGCTGAATTTTTCAATTCACTACAGACAGCTACACGATTTTGTTTCCGGTCACTGTTCAACAGTCTCGGTACAAATTTTGAAGCAATGCGTCTCATGTTCAAATTGTCTGACAAGATGCGTTGCACGGACCCATATGACATTTGTATGATTGCACAAACATCATGGATTGTTTGTCTACGACAATTGTCTGCAACAATAGCTTCTTGCACTTTCGTGATGTTTTCCGGTGTTGCACTTGTTGATGGTTTTCCTGAACGCTCATCATCATCGACTGTCGTTCGTCCATCTTTGAATCATCTGTACAAAAAAAAGTTTTACTTTTATTCATAGCATAGTCACCAAATGCTTCCACAAGCATGCGATAAGTTTCTGCACCAGTTTTTTTAAGCATGAAGCAAAATTTGATGCAGGTTCTTTGGTCTTTAAAATCTGTCATCTAGAACTTCGCCGAACCAGTAAAACACCGCATGAAAGTCAAGAATGCAGCCTCTCACCATCACAGCTGTTGGAACACTGATTCACAAAAAGTACTGTTAACCACATCTAGCGGCAGCAGGTCGTACCAGCAATGGTTCGCGTGTGAAATTCAAATTCCCGAACTTTTGGGTAGCACCTCGTGTGTGTATATATATATATATATATATATATCCCTAAACTAGAATTCAAATCTATATAACTGTCTTTACTGGGATTTGAACCTTAGAGCTCTTGACTTTGAGGTCGGCTGATCTGCAATGACAAGTTCCCCAACAGATCAACCCGTTGGGGTGGATTTGTATAGCACATCAGTAGAAGAAATAGCTAAGCTTTCATTTCTTCATTACCATTCTTTATCTCCACCATTTAATTCTTGTAAATTGTAAACAATTTTTGTTTTCTTACATTTTTATCCAATTTTCCTTAAAATTAAAAAACAAAAAATGTTTCATTCAATTTATCATCAAATGCCATATTTATGAGACTATTCTTAAGCCTGCATTTTAAGACTGTATGAGTTACAATCCTTCCTCATGTGTAAAACATTTCCAGAAAAACCTACTGATCCTAAGTTAATTATCACTTAAAAATTAATTAATTTTTATTCTAATATAATTTTTAACAATAACTAACTAAATTTAAGTAAAATTTGGATGATTTCTTATAATACAAGCCAAAAGTAATTAATTGGAGTTGATAAAAGTTTAAATTTTCACATTATTAAATTCTCCGTGTAAACCATATTTTTTTTTTACCATATCTTATTCTTTGTCCTTATACTAACAATTTTATAATAGCTTAAGATAACTTTTATCATTTTGACTATACAACTGAACTATCTTAAAAGATTGAATTTCAAAGTTTGAATTATTACTTTCGCTTTCATATCTTTTTATGTGTATGTTCTTTATACTTTCTAATTTAGTTTTCTCTAATAATTTGAAAAAAAATTACTTCTACTGACAGTGACCTATCCTATGATTCTTGTTTGCTGAATTTTTTCCAATCCACCTTAAAAGCATGGTTAAATAAAACTGAAACTGTACAAATCAAAGGGCTACCTGTATTAAGAAAACATACCTAGAAGTTCAACTTTAGGGTCCTTAACAGTGAATGTACCATCCATTCGTTCTTCTTTTTCTAAAAGTAACATGAATAAATGTCCGGCCATATCACCCAACAGATAACGTGATCCTTGTGCATCTACTTTAGCATAGCATATGATTGTACTTTGCTAAAACAGCAAAAAAAATTTCAAATAAATAAAAGACAATAGTTTACAAGTAATGTCATTATTTATGATGTGTAACATTAACAATCTTAAAAAAATTTTAAAACAGTCAAAAGTTCAAACATCAACAGAATTTTTCTATGTTAAAATTTATTTATCTTAAAAAAGAAAAATATATATACTTAAAATTCTTTTTTTTTATCTCCTTCCTGTAGCAGATTATAGTAAACTGAAGCAATCACATTCAGTTGTTATTAATCTTTTGCTGTGAGTGTATCACATCATGAGGGCACAGTGTAGTTTAGATATCCTGTGCAATTCATTTAATAATGATTTAATTATGATGTTGCAAAAATCATTTGTGATAGAGGAAAAGGTGCACATTATCTGGCAGTTACAGAATGATAAAACTAATAAGGACACTACCCAAGAATTTGACATAGATCATTCAACAATACTGGTGATATGGAAGAACAGTGAAAAAATTAAGAAACAAATTCTATGAAATCAAAAAAATTACAGACTAGTCAACATAATGATATAGATCAAGCACTGTTAAAATGGTTTAAATACCAGAGGGCTAGTGATATCACTATTAGCAGCCCTATATTGCCAAATTAAGGCGAACAATTTAAAAAAAAATTTGGTAAACCTTGTAAAACAACTTCAATTTGAATACAATGGTTCCGTCAGCATCAGGATATTGTGTCAGGATAAGCAGTGAGGCAGCAGCTCCAACCTGTGTGTTAGTAATATGGCTAGAAACCATTTGGTAAAAATTAAAAGAGGGCTATTTGGATGAAAAAATCTACAGTGCTGATGAATCCGGTCGTTTTTTCTTAACTGATGCCAGAAAGAACCCTTTGGTTTAAAGGCAAAATGTGTTCAAGGGAAAAATTATCAAAAGAAAGACTAACAGTACTAATTGCTAAATATGACTGAAATTGACAAAAAACGAACTTCTGGTTAGAAAGAAAAGTGCTAAACACTGATGTTTTAGAAATTTGAAATCAATCCCTGTTTTGTACAAAAATAACAAGAAAGCTTGGATGAAAACGGACCATGAATTAAAGATTGAAAACAACAAATACTGCTGCTCATTGACAACTGTCTGGCTCATCCACATGTAGAAATTCTTTCATATATAAAGTTAGCGTTCTTACCACTGAAAACAACAGCAGTCTTACAGACCTTAGATCAAGGCATGATCAAGTTGGTAAGAGTCTACTACACAAAAACATCTAATTTTATAAATGAGGCAGGATTTAGATCAACAAAGGGAACACAAATAACTATTCTGAATCCTATAATTATGTTACAAAGATCATGGAATGAGGTTTCTCTGCTGACTGTAAAAAATTGCTCCAAATCTTCCACAAGTTTTAGTAGCAATGAAAATTTGCTGATCTCGCAATTTAAGAGAAATTGCTAGTTAAGAAACAAAGAGTGTTTGTTTTGATTTAGAGAAGAACCTTCAAAAACTGTATCACAACACAATATGTTCAAAACAAAGCAAAATATACGACTTTTTGCAGAAAAGTAATTTTTACAATTTTTCTCTATCTTCTTTCACCCTACCATATTATTTTAGAAAGGAAATAAATTATTATTTTATTGTATTACAATCCCTGTGTAGATGGCATATTAAAGTAGAACCATTAAGATACATAAACGTCAGTAATAGTGACTTATCAGTTGACTAAAATCTTCAGTTCTTTGTAGGTCACTAAAAACTAAATATATATATATTTTAAGCAAAAAATTAAGTTAATAGATCTATCTAAGTTATCTAAGTATGTTATATTTCAGTTAACAGCTTTTGTTTGTATAACTTTTGATTATAAAATGTATCTATCAACATCCAAAAACCAACTACAAAAAAATTGTTGCAAATTCCAGGACACTAATATTGAATTTTTTTTCTTAATGGGGAACACAATTTTCATAAAAACTACTTCAATCACCTTTTTTTCTTCTTCTTTTTTTTAGTTAATTCTAAAATTTTATACAAATTTCAAGCTATTTAAATAAATTACAACTATGTTTTATTTTAATTATAAGAAACCATGTGAAATATGTTATATTTAAAATGAATAATTTTTTTCTATATCATATCATGATGCTTTCCTAGCATAAATAAATAAATATCAAGAAGATATAATTAACATGTTTTTTTTATGCACAAATAACCTATATATTTTTTTTTTAGTATTATAACATAATTTTTGTAATAATTATTCTTTCCATAATTCATTTTAAAATTTTTCTTTCTGTAGTTTCTACAACAATAAAAATTATTCTAAAATATGGTATTAACTGGTTAATTTTATTACCTTAATTACTGGTGGAGCAACAGCAACAAATGAATTCCCATCATGATATAAAATAGATTCTTGACCAATAATTATTGCACCACATAACGGTTCTGGAACGGGTATTACCATAGATGCTTCAGTTTCGATATTATCCTGCTTCCATGGTATCTGAAAAAAAAAAGAACTATTAATCATCTTTAATTTTCAAAATAACTTTACTTTAGTAAACAATTAATACATATACCTAGTAATTAAAATTGGGGAGACTCAAAATCAAGGAATAAACAACCGCATAAAGCTCATTTGCACTTTTCAAAATCATGTAATTTTGTAATACAATTTGATTTATGAAATTAACAATGTTATGCTGACAATAGTATTGCTGAACTTTCCCAGTATTACAATGAAGAAAGAATTTCTTAACCCTTCGCTCGTGATTAAGTCTTAGTAGTTTTCTAATAATTTACCATCTTCTTAACAAAAAATATTACAAAACAACCTGGTATACTGCAGGTATTAATAATGTCTTTGTCGTGACTAGTCCAAAATGATAAATGCTTTTCAATTTATATATAATAATTATTAATAATGATTGTAAAGTATTATTCTGATTGTTCTTTATTGGTTTCAAATAATGTTTATACAAGTATGAAGGTGAACCAAATATAAAAGATAACTTTTTTAATAATAATAATACAAACAATTCATACCTTCATAATTTCTCTAAATAATCTCCTGCATGATCTACACACTTTTGTCAATGATTTGGAAGATTGAATAATCCTTGTTCACAAAAAGTTTGATGATGAGTCGTCAACCAATTGAGCAAATGCTCCTCGATGTCTTCATTGTTTTAGAATTGTTTCCTTCCAAGCAATTATTTCCAGGGCGCAAACAAAAAATAGTCACAGGGGGACAAATATGTACTGTAGGGCAGGTGGTTGAGAGTTCGCCATTGCATTTTTACCAATTTATCCCTTGTCAAAACCACAGTGTTTGGCTTGGCATTGTCACGGAGAAGGATGACATCTCTGATGGGCATACCCTGTTTTTTATTAACTGTAGCAGTTGGCAATAATAAACCGCATTCACAGTTCATTGTTTATGGAAAAAAATCAATGAATAAAACTCCCCTGGAGTCAAAAAAAAAATCATTGCAAGAACTTTTCTGGCTGACAAGACAGGTTTTGGCCTTCACTGGGCAGTCCTCATCTTCCTTTGCCATTCCTTACTTGCCATTTTTGACTCCGAAGTGTAATGATGGACCCTAATATCTCCCAATGATGAACCAAAAAATATGTAAAGAAATTTAGTTGCTTCAATCTGGCCATAAGGACCAATTAGTATGTAAAGATGTAGAATTTTTTGTAGATAGACGGTGTATGGATGAACGGAGGACCAATATATAAACCTTAACGTAGTAGAAGAATTAACTTGTAGCGTTTTGAATAAATGAAGACCAGATTGTGATAAGAATGATTATTTATTGTTCTAAACTGTAGTATATGCGTTGATGATGTTGAAGGTATAATAGTATAAATTTCTTGAATGTACTGTAATTTACACCTATGAATAAGAAACTTGCGTATTAACATGAAAGGCTTATGAGTAATTTTACTTATGAGTGATACATTGTATGTTGCAACTAATGTGTTTGGAATACTACTGGCCCGATGTCTCTACTGCAACTCGTATCTCATCACATACCTCCTAAAATCATACGCTTCTTACTGAAATCAATTCAGAAGTCTCTTGCAGATCTCCAACCTTACCTGTTTTTTATTTTCGCTTAACAACCACAGAACCCATCAAGCACTAATTTTTCTAAAGCCAGGATGATCAGTGATAATGGATTGAGTACTCCCATAGCTGATAAACACCAGAAGAACATTTCTTCAACAGTGAACCAACATCACCTTTGATAAGCTCTCGAACAGCATGGATGTTGTCACTGAGACCTGATCTTGGGGGTTGATCATGATTTTTGTTTTACACTATCTTACCTGACCTTAAATTTTCTGGCCCATGCATACACTCAGTTCTAAGACAGTGCAGCGTCCCCAAACTGTATCTTTAAAGAAGTTAAAATTTCCATGGATTTAATTTCTTCATTAGTTAACTTTATTATTATATGTTGTACAACATATAACAGAACTTCTTGCTCATTCATGGCTGTACTGACGATAGAACACGGCTGAGGAGCTAATCAAGCTGGTTCCTCCTCTCTAACATACCAAACATTACCTCCCTCCTGTACTATTCAGCTTGGAATTGCTTGCTGCATAGAGTAGTAAAATTACTATTTAAATGTGAATCACTCTTGCATAATTTTTAAGTAATATAAATATTCTTCAATAAAAATTAGAAAATTAAAAGATATAAATTTGGTTGCCAAGATTATTGTTGTTATGTACATATGTACAATATAATATATTTGGTAATAATTTTGATATATTAACTTCAATGTAAAAATTTGTAATCACAGTGAGATGATGGTATATTTTTAATAAATATACAAATTTACCTTTACAAATTCTTTATCTTTCAAAGATATTTCATGGGTTTTAACATGTCTACCATTCTGATCTTGATGAATCAAAATAATAGTTGGATTAGGGCAGCCATGGAGAAAATCTAAATCCTGAACCTCTAGCTCCTCCATCCTAAAAAAGAAAATTATAAAGATTAAAACCATAAAGATCAAATAAATCCAGTAAATTCAAATAAATGTTTCTGGGTATTGATGTAGATGAGTACCAGGAAGATGTGATCACAAGGAAACATATCACAAAAGAAATTAATTGATTCAGAACTATAAAAAATATTAAAGTAATAAAGTGTTATGAGGTGGACAGCCATATTTATTTCATGGATGAAATGAATTATAAATTATGAATTATTATTTGTGTTTTGGTTTTTTATTGTAATATTAGAAGAAGGTTTACGATATATTTCTGATTTTATTTTATTGTTATATATTTTTATATCTAAAAAATTGAATCAATCTTATTTTCTGTTTCCATAGTCCATATTAAAAACAGCCATCATGGCTGTTTTTAATGCACTTATATAGACCCATACATTATTTAAAACATTATAAACTTCCTTAAAACAATGAAATAGAAATAATTAAAAATAACACCTTTACAGACAGTTGTAATAAAAATAATTGTACTGTACTGTAAATAAATTATATAACAAAATAAATGATAAAATTAATAAGATAAACAATATAAACTTATTACCAGATAAAACTGAAAAAACATATACATAAAAAATAAATACACTCCATATAGTAAAAAATTTGAAAAAATTTATAAAACAATTAATATAACATCTGCTTACAGATAATAAAGTAATTAAATATATTAATAATAATTATAATAAGACAATAAACAGTAATGATTCTAACTTTAACAAACAGGAGATGTATAATCTGGGTTGTGATATGATATATATGTCAGTATGATCAATCGCAAATTTGCTACATGTGCAAGAGAACACATTGATAGTAATTAAAAGCAATAAACCTGAAAATTCTAATTTTGCTAAACACATGTTAGACAATGGTCATACTACAATCCAAATACATTAATAAAAATTTGAGATATTTCTTGCAATCATTTTAATATATATATAATTTACTGAATTCCACATACATTAGTAACTACAAAAATCTAATGAACAGAAATTTCTTAAAGAAGATAAATTATTTAAGCAAGTACTAAATACAAATAAAAAGAAATAATAATCATAACTAAAATAACATTTCTGATTATAAGGTTTTCCTTTTTATTACATTTCAATCCACCAGGGGAGCAGAATATGTCAAAACATGGTTTGAAGGAAATTTGGGCTGTCCAAGGAAATCTTTACCAGTCATAAAAAATAGAAATTACAATGTAAATATCAACTGATGTTGTATTCACATCATTTTTACAATTATTAACAAGTTTTGAAAAGAACATTCATCCTTTGAGTATTAGGCATAATGAGAACAAAGGTATCAACATCATTCCCGGTGAACTATGACTTATAGACTCAAATCACAACAGGCAAGAGACGCATTACTGATAAGATGCATTGTGGTCACCAGTATGTGCATGTATGAGTGTGCCTTGTCTCCTCTCAAACTGCACTATTTGTTTAGTTGCTTTTGGGTAGGCAATAGTGTTTCTTTGTTTTTATTAGCTGGCCGGCTAAAGCCTATTGTTTTCTTTTAATAGTGAAGTAGTTAAGCGACTATTAATAGTGTTAAGTGATGTACACAATATACAGTATAGCAAGTATACAATATAATTGTACATAATTGAGTCAACATTTAAAAGTAAGCAAGATGTAAACTGTGTGTTTTGTGACTGGTGCTGCAGATGCGATAACTTGAAAATCATTTTGTAAATATACACTCAAATGAAAAACAAAGAACTAAAGATCATGCTAGTTTTTCTATATTTTTAAAAACAAAAACTTGTGATAGTGATGTAATAAATCGCAGTGAACCTTTAAACAAACAAATAAAACTTGATGAATTACAATCACTTTGTACAAAATCGGACTTATCTTGTGGGCAAAACAATGCCAATGTTGGCGATAACATGTCTTCTGTAACAGGCCAAATATTTATCCTAATGTTTTTTAAAGGTTTCAACCATAAATCAGGTGATATTCGGTCTAAATAAAAAAATTTCTGAACTATTAAAATCGATCAGGTTAAAACTACTAAAATAGGAACATCTATTTCATTCGTCTAGACCAATACTCCAAAAGAAATAAATAATTTCAAGCAAAATTCTAATTAATTAGGATAAGCAAATCGCTTCCAGATATTTATCAGCTAATGACATGCTAAGCAGAATATATGGGCACAGTACATTGTTCCTCATGTGTAGAGCATTATAAAACCATTCCCAAGGAAGTAGTGGCTCTTAAATCTGGCATTCTGGAATTTTCTCTCTACCAAGTGAACATTATTTAATTCAACCTATTCAGAGTGTACAGTATTAAAATTTCAAAACCAATTTAATAGACCACTTACAATCACCTGCTCATAAATGGTGTACTGTCTTTTCTGAAGCAAATAAGAAAAGAAATGTAATTTTGCAAAAATATCACAAAAAGGTGGGTCTGGGGGTTGCTAGAGCAGCTTATAGTGCCATTAAAGAAGGTAAGGGTGGGAAATATTTTGATAAATTATTAAGTCTAAGTATATTAAATAATGCTGATATTGGTGAGCATAATCAATAAAGGAAGGCTGCCTTTTCTTAATGATTCGAACTGATAATCATCATTGCACTCATTACACGTAAATTATCTTCATGAAGTATTATTCATTTTATCATGATAATTAAACAATTTTTTTCATTACCGTACCTTCAAAAAGTTAAATAATCCTACAGACATCGAATTGGCAATTTTTTATTAGCCCTACAATATTTTATCTATGTTCCGAAAGTAAAACTGAATAAATTTTAGCACCTGAGAGATAAATGATGGTAACTTATCCATTGGATTTATGAATATTTACCTCTCAGGTGCTGATTTGTATTTTAATAATTAGTTTAATAAGTAATTATTTTTAAAATGTCTCTTAGATTAAGCCTAACACATTTATTTTATTTCAATGCCCTCTTCAGTGGTCATCTTCTCTTAAAGCCATCACAATACAACCAACATTAGACAGTTGTGTTAGTTAAATTGTGATTATTAATGTATTTCTTGTTCATTTTCGGGAAACTTCTGACTGAAAAAAACTGTGTTTGGGGAAATTTCAGGGGTCTGAAATTTTTTGCTCCCCTACAATCCACTAAAGTATTTTTATATTCTCTTCAGTGTACTGCTTACATGCAAAGTCACGACGATTCATATTTTAACTTTGACTTAATTATAATATTCTAACTTTTGATGATGGTTTGAAAAAACTGAAAGATGTCGAGAACTTAACACTGATCAGGAGGATATATCACTTGTTAATTACTTTTAATTTTTTAATAATGTATCCATAAGGATGTAAAACGTTTTAACATAATTTTATCAAAATTATATAAAAAAATTATAGAGAGAAGTATGCCAATCTCTGTGGCAGAGTGGTAGCAACTTGGTCTATCATCTAGGTGCCTTGGATCAGAATCCTAGTCAAATATGGTATTTTACACTACAAAATTTAATATCCACATTTCTATGTACAAACAAGCTTCTGTGATGAATTAATCCATCAGAAAAAAATAAATACACATATTTATTTACACAACTTTTACTCATTCAAAGAAAAAATTGAATTAAATTGGATTTATAAATTAGCCAACTTCATTTCTCTGACAACGAAATAAAATAAGAAATTGTTAAAGTTTTAATTATATTTCCTGATATTAAGTTTTTTTTTTGATGATCGGTAATGACGTGCAATTTGCAATAATTATTTGATATATTTGCAAACAGCAATTGTTATCTATTAAAAAAAAAAACTTTCCAATGTTGTTTAACATCAGGATATATACGAGTGTTGCCATAACATCAAATTTTATAAGAAGTGTAGTTAGTTTACCTGCTAACAAAAGAACATTTCTTTAATTAGATTAATATTATTCTATAATGCTTAGAAGCATTAATTACTTCTATTCTCTATACTTCAATATCCCAACCTACATACTTAGTAAAGTTACATTATTTAATCCTTAATTAACGGTACATTGAACTAATTGCTCTCTTTTCTACTTTGATAATTAAAATCTTAACTTTAAAGTGTAGTGAACTTTTTTAGATTTAATTATACATACAGACATAATTGCGTTGAGTTAGTTGATACAATCTGTCTACTTTATGCACGATTGTACAAAATTGTTATTTTATTTGCAGTCATCCATTTTTTAATTTTTTTTTTTTTTTAATAAATATTTTGTAGTTGACTACTTATAAATAAAATGGTACAATTAAAATTTTTGGTTTTTAAATTGCTGGTATCCTAATGGAGAAATCTTATCTATCTTAAATCTTAAGCGTATAGTGTATAGATATAAAAATACTTAATTAATGAAAAGCAGTCAGTAACTTAAAATGACAAATTACCCCTTCTTAAAGAAACAGTCAAATATTAATTTAGTTGTGCAAGAATCTTAAACTATCTTACCTAATACTAGACGCCTTAAGTTCACAATTATCTTTTTCAAGAGGAATAATCTTGAAAAGACCATCATATAAACGAAGCCCAATAACTCTAGCTTCAGGATCTATCACAGCTATTATTCCATTCTCAGATGCTTTACCGATCCTATCTGATACATTTCCATGAGCTTTTGTGATTATTTCTAAATTTTCACCTTCACCTTTACATTCTAGAATCATTGCATTGTATCGAGTTGTGACGATAAACAAAAGGTCCTTCTTTTCATGCTAGAATAAATAAAAATATTGATTATCAGTTTAATTAAACAACACAATAATTATGTGCTTTTCAAGTAACAGGAAATAAGTAAATGTAATAAAAAAAGGCTTGGAAAAAATAAATTTGAAGAAAACACTTTTTTGAACATAGAGATCACAAAATTTAACTAATTAAACAGATTTCTTGAATAACAACCTTTATATCTGAAAGCAATAAATTTATTATAAAGCTAACAGTATAGAAGCTGCTATTACACCACCATCTGTAACAATATTTTACTCCTCCCATAAATACAAATGAATAGAGTTCATCCGACTTAAAAGAGAAGCATACGAACAGTTGATTTTAATTTTCAAAGCTTGGCATCAGTTTAATCATATGTGGTAGGGTTTGCTGACTAAATCATGGTACTGAATCTCCTTATATAATGTGTCACTACCACCATTCTGTTGCTAGGTTCTACTTGATATCATATTCTGGCTTGTGATCCATAAATGTAACTGCAGCCATGGATACTCCTTACACTACAAGACTGACAAATACAGCTACCTATAGATCCCAAGTCAAGTAAGATATCTTATCTTAAATAAGTAGTCTTCCAGAATATCATACTAATTAAAACAAATACAACCATTAAACAAACATATGTCAAAATTTATCTTAGTTGAATGAAAATTTGCATAATATGCCTAGTAATTTTATGTGAAATAAAAACTAAGAACACGTATTTGCAATATTTTATAGCATATCATTTATTAAACAGCAATAAATACAGCAGTTCAAATGATAAAAATGTGTACTGCAGTAGTAAGTTTAATTTAAAAAATGTTAATTAATGAACTTTAAATTTGTTAAACAGATTTCTTCGTTACCTTTTTATACTCATTCCTTGTTTTTTTAAGCCCTCATATTCAATATATAAAAAAGAATCTAGTTTTGACAGCATTTGTGAGAAATAATACAAAAATATTAATTGAATACAAATGGTTAGGCAATAAATTTATCAGCAGAAATTTTCTAGAATGATAAAAAGTGGAGTACACCATTTGAACAATACATGTTTTTGAATATTTTAAAGTAATTGGAAAGATAGTCTGACATAAATCCCAATAAAACACTTTAGCTGAGCAAGCAAAGAAACTATTAATTGGGTGGACATTTTGATTTGCTGAGCAGGATTGCAAGGAAAACCTATTAAAATCAGGAAATCACTGTCATATGAAAGATAGTGCCTATTTGCATTATTCAAAAACAAACAATTCAGTGAAATTATTTCTATTCCCTATAAGTAATAATCAGATTTAAGGAAGATAGATTTTCAAAACAGATGAAAATTATTAAAGGACATTTTACATTGACTGCAGTTACAAAAAGATAAGAAAGATTACAATAACCAAATAAAAAGTTCCCTGACATATATTTATTATAGTAATTTCTGTTGAAACTGGCTATTTTAAAAAAAAAAAACAAAATAAGAAGGTAATTGAAACAGGAGGGAAATAAAAGTCCTTTTTAAAATAATCTATTCCCATATAAAGGTTATTATGAAATCAATTATTTTTATTCTTATTTTTACTCATTCCAGATCTTATTAAAAAAAATCTAAATCATTATTCGTGAAAGCTCATAATTCAAAATAGTTTCAGAATACAGTTGAAAGTTTAAGCAATATAAACTACCATAAAACATGTCAAATTTAAAAGTTAAATATTTTTAAATAATTAAAAAAATTGTTAATAAAAAAAAAAACCATACACAAACTAATAAAATAGCAAATATAGTAATAAAAAAAACAGTATTTAAATTTTCGGGCCCCAATCAGGGTTAATGTAACAGAAACAAACTGTGCCATACACATCTCCACTCCAAATTTTTGGGCATAGCATACTGATTAATTTACAGTAACCTTGACCAAAGCATCTGAAATAACAAACATGTGACTTTTTCCCCATTTAGAAAAACAACTTTTATCACCCACTACTTGCTCCAGATTAATTTTAGAAAAATGATTCAAATTAAGAACAATTAAGACACATGAATTTTGCAAATCATTCGTTTTCATTCTATATTTTTATGAAATATTCCATCTAAGAGAATTACTAAAAATTGTTTCTTCTAGCCACTTAGTCTTAATGCAATAACATTTACTGTAGGATGAATATAACAATATTGCATATTTTACTAGTGTTGCATATTATCAATGTATAATCTCCCTATTTGATGGCAGGTATTTAACTAATCACTGCATATCTTCCAATAATCTTTAGCAAATAATCATGTTCATAAACTATTATATTAATCTGTGTTTACTATATTAATTTGTCTTGTATTATATGTGTAATATTTTTTGAATGTTCTACCTGCTGCATTAGATCAGTTTTAATTTTGTATAATTTACAGTGTTCTGATAAGCAATTGCAATATGTTTTAATAGTTCTACATAAATATTTAATTTGGTGATAACAGAAAAAAAAACTTACCGAAGGCCTAAAAAACTTCATAACAGCAACTTTTCCATAAAGACCAATTTCTTTCAGGGGTCTTAAACCTTCAGGAGTAACAAGATGAATTTCAATTCTAGTACTTTTTGCTAATATAAGATTTAAATCACTTGGAGATGTAAAATTACCTGAAAATATGCAATAAATACAAAAGAAATTATTTTACATATAATAAACATCATGTTGGTATAAAGGTTATTAAAAAATACACTCACATATACGAACATATAAATTATCCGTATATGAACATATATTATACATATAAATTATAATAATGACTATAACAATTTCATGAAGTGATGGTTCTTTTTTAAATTAAAATGTTACCTATGTATCAGCTTTTTTAGATCCACCATATTTATAAATAAATTCTGTTGGGATTTTCTACACTGAAAAAATTATTGAATATCAACAATAAGATGGAAACTGCAAAACAGCACCTTTAGCACCATAAAACAAAATTAGCAAGGGCAATTAAAAGAGTTTTGATATAATTAAAACATTGGACTGTTCCATTTTTCACAAGGTGTTTTGTATAATTTCAGAAACATCACATTTAAAAAAAATTTATACACTAGAAAAAATAATGTATACCTTATATTAACTCATTATTAAAAGCTGTATCAATTTTTTTTTTTTTTTTAACTTCTAATTTCAGTAACAATTATAAAATTATTTCCTTACAATAACTGTACTTCAAATGTAATATAACCTGTGAAAGGACATGAACTTAACACCAGGATTGACAAATACTTTGATTTCTACGACTGAATTAATTCATGATTGTTTGAATCATTTAAATTTCTTTAATGAATTTGTCAGTGCACATGTGGAAGAAATGTTAATAATGAAGATTATTTTCTTATACATTATATAAACAAAGATTCACTCAAAATCATCAAATACGTGATAAAATATTAATCTGAACAAAAGGACGAAAATATATCTATGTTGCTACAGAATAAACGATTCTAAGCATTTAAGACACAACAGACAATATACAATTTCCATAAAAACAAAAAAAAGGAAATTAACAAGAGGGGAAAAGATATTATGTTGTAGAGCTATAACAGTTTTTAAAAATAGAGTGAGAAAAAGATGATATAAAGCATAAAAAATTTCCTGGGTTTGTATTTCTCCAAAATATAACTAAAATAAAATTATTACATTAGTCATACTATCTATTATCTCGAAACCACAATTTTACCTGTAACACACGCATTTACCGCGGTCGGCTTATGAGCCGTAACTACATAATGATGCGCCATCGTCACCTTCTTCAAGTAAAACAAAGTACCTTACGAAAAATAAACCAGTGTAAACAAATTGAAAAGTAACACATAAAATGTACAGTTCATTACTTTCCACAACATTAAAGTATCACTTTTTCGTAAATAAACGGAGGTTAGACCTTAAAACAACCAGTACACCATGCTAAATAGATTTACCAACATAATCTTTTAAGGTAAATGAATACAAATTGTTTTAAAAGTTTTAGTAAAACCAATTAAGGTTAGTACAATTTAATAATATTTTTAAAAAAATTAAGAATGTGTTAGACAATTTTTAGTGATTGATATCAAATTAAATTCAGAGAACTAAATATCTTTCATTACACTAAAAATCTGAAATAATTATTAGGATATAATTTTAAGAACTCATTAATTTTGTTTTTAAACCTTTCATTGGTCGCTATAAAAGAAAAATAGATTTATACATTTTAAAAGTTATCAAATTTAGTGTGGCTACAGTGCAAGAAGCTAGACAGCTGTTAGCTTGTTTGACAAGACTGTGAAATATGTGGATCTGGAAATTATGTTGTGAGTGAAGGAAAGACTATTACGATTCTGAAACAGAAGATTTAGGTGTCTATAAAATGACGCACTGAAGAGGTATGTAGTGTAAGAATTTTTGTAAACATTTTTTATAATTTGGTTATCCAAAAATGTAACAGAATGTACTACATGTACACGTTCTTTAATTTTACATAATAAGCAATTTTTGTTAATTGATGTATTTGTTGTACTAGATCAGTGTCAGTTTTGTTTTTAAATTGTGTAATTCATCATATGGGAATATGTGTTAAATTTGAGTGACTTGGTAAAGACATATTGACGATCGATTGTTTAATGTTACCGTATTGAACAGTTTTTTTAATGTTTTACTTTTAAATAATATTTTATTAGTTTTAGTCCTAATTTTGAGTGACAATATTATTCAAGAGACATAGTTTTAGATATGTTTACATACAAATGAAAACAGTAGTGACTGAAAATGTTATCAGATTATTTGTGTGAAATGTCAGCTTTCTGTTTAGCAAATGTAGTTTTAGTGACCGATTAACTTATTTTGATTGATTTAACATTAAAATTTTACGGTGTTTGACCATACGAAAGTTTCTGCTGAAAACTTGCAGATTTAGCCTTCACTTTTACCATTCAATCTAGTCTACTAAGCTAACCTTGACTTGTGTTGAAGTAATTAATTGCATAACCTTTAATGTTTGATTTTATTGAAAACTATAAGTTAATATTTGAAGTATATAGGTCATATTTCATTAATTTTTTTACAACATATTTGTAGTTTTCAGTTACAATTTTGTTTGTTATTGTTATTCATTTTTAAAACTTTATTTTTGAAGTGAGTTGGTAATGTATTTTGCTAGAAAATAATGGTGACATTTTGTTTATTTTCTTCAAATGATCAAGTTAAATAATTATCTACTATTCTAAATTTTTTTTGGGTAATATGTTTTAATAAACTGCAGGTTATTGCTCCTTATATTACAAAATATAAAAAAAATTATAATCTATTAATACTTTTAATTATACTAGTTTGATTAATTATTTTATTAGTACTCATAAGCTATAGATAATCTTCATTGAATAGATGAAAGAACTTAGCTTGTAGCAGTTTACATTTTATAGTTCTGTATGTTCATACGGTCTGTGTAAATCTACTAACCATAAATAATTAGAACTTGGCAGTTTATATAATCATTGCTGATGAAAACGTCACCTTAAAAATTTAAAATATATGATAGTAATCATGATTTAATATCATTTACATGCTTTAAACAAATTTTTATGGATTTAAACACAAATGCTGAAATTTTTGCAAACATGTATTTATAGTATTAGATGAAATGTAATAGAATGTCTTTAAATATCACCTTTTAAATTGTTTCTGGTTATTTCATTTTGTGCATTGTAGTGTGTAATTTGTTTAAAAAAAATAGTATATACTATTTGTAGAGAAATAATATTGAAAATTATCTTTAGATCATATTACTCAAAACACTTTTTAATAAAGTGTAATTAATTAAATAATTCATAATTAATGTACCTCATACCTGTAAATTTTAAAGAAAAGATGTGATGGACAGCAAAAGCAAGAGTAAAATCCAAAGGTGTGCTTTAGTGGTTCAGTCAGTTTTTATTGAGACAACTTTTGCTTACATGTGCCACCCAATGTAATGTGATATTTTGTTATGGATGTGTTCTTTGGCATTACTCCTTGTACTGAGGGACTATTTCAATGAATGTATAATTCACTCTTTTTGAGTTTTGGGGGGTAGGGACAACTCAAAGATTTCAAATGGAATCTGTGGTCATTTGATATAATTTTAAAGAACTTGATGAGATGAGAAAAATGATACAATTAAATCAAAATTCTGAACACCCAGTCCTAAATGGCAGGCAACAATTTGTTTGTTTCGTATAGCTATGGTTGATTTTTTTATTACTTGAGGAATCCCGATTCTCTCTTTGGATATCTTCTCTGATAGGAGATGCTAACTCAGTAAGCCCCAATTTATAGTATTTGGCCTTCAGGGGTGGCAGAGCATACGGGCAGCTCAAAAGTTTTAAATGGGATATATGGTTATATGATATCTTGTTTTAAAAGTCTTTGGAAATCGATATACAAAAAATTAAATTTTGACTGTTTAAATCAAAATGCTGACCATAAATGTCATTACGTTAATTAAAAATTGAGAAAATTAATTGTTAGAATTTTTCAAATATACTTTTGAATTTTATTACATATAATAAAAATTAAAAATTATTAAAAGAATATGTTTTAATGTAGTTATAGAATTTAATACCAACTGAAGATGCGGGATACCATGAAAATTGATTATTGGAAATTAATATGGTGAGTTTAATTTACCAATTACTGTGTTGTTTTGGTGGTTTATATTTCATATAATATTAAATTTTATTAACAAAGTGGCCAGTATGTTAATCATTAGAACTTTCAAAAAATATATTTATATATGTATATAAAAAAAGGTTTGACGTTGGTAAATTTAAATGGTAATTAAAATAAACTGCTGATCATTCAGTTCTGTTTAATATAAAGGTAAAACAAAGTAAAAAAAATAATGTAAATGGAGTTTAATTTACAGAGTAAAATATCAGACAGAAGAAGATAGGCAATACAATTTATGAGAGTGAAAACAGAATAGATACTAGGAGAGACAGAATGTGTACTAGGATTGAGATTAACAATTATTGAGAGTTTGAAGATCTATGTATCATTATGCAAATCACAAGCAATGTATTCATGTTATAGTAATTTTCAATTGCTGTGTTCAAAGGAAAAAATGAAAATCTGATTAATAATAATATTACATAAATATTAATAGTGCTTAAATGGAATAAAATAGTGCAATTGTAAACATAGTTCTATAAGAAATTGTTTCAAACACATAGAAACTGTATTTTTCTTACTAAAACATCATGGCTGAGTGGTAGCATCTTGGCCTTTCATCCTGACATCCTCTGTTTGAATCCTGTTTGGGCATGATGTTTTTCACATCCTACAAAATTTCATTTTCCACATCCCACAAGCTTGAAGAGCTTATGTGGCAAAAAAAAAAAATGGAGAATTGAGGTATTAAGACTGAGTAAATGACAGTTCAGAAGTATTAACAGAAACAGATTTAAATGGGTAATTCCAGTTTGTTACATCTTATTTTCTATTTTGAAAAAGTGTTTCCCCTTAATAACCTGGTCCTATTAACCAGCACCGATTATGTAACCCTGAATGTTAAACAACAATTAACTGATAAAATTAAAAATGGGAATTAATTTTTTAATTGAATAAACCAGAGTAATTAATTTAATTTAATTATTTATATTTTTCCGCATTTCTTGTATCCATCATAAATATTGCTTAATTTAAATTATATATTTGAAGTAAAATATAGAAATAAAGGTTTTATCAGTAATTTTAATGCGTAGCTGATCTAAGTAATTCTAAAATAGTATATGTTGTTTCATAGTAGTAGTTGAAGTGTAGTATATCACTCCCAACAAACTTTTGGAAGGATAAAAATATTTAATTTGTTGAAAAATTGAATTTGAAAATTTTTTGATGTATGAATATTTGAAACCAGAATTAAAAGTTCCTATGTTGTCTTTCACAAACTTATCTCATCCAGGATAAATATTTTATAATGAACAAATTTTATTAGATCATGTTATTATATTTGTGATTTTCTTATAACAGTTTATTTCTTTTGAATTTCAGTCATTGATTGATGTATAATGAATGACTAAATATTAACAGTCAATATAATGTCTGACTTCATACCACCACTTATTTCATCTTCACCACCACCAATGCCAGATTTTGATGATGATGATGATGAAGACGATGATGTGGAATTTGGTATTGGTTCTGCTATTGGAGACATAGATTTTCCAGGCAAGTACTTGAAAAAAAATTTACTTAATTATTGTAAGTGTATTACTTTTTTTTAAGTTTCCTAAATTTAGTAAACGAATAATTTTTAAACCTTTATTTAAAAGTAGGGAAAATTTCATATTTTGCTTATAATAGTAGATAATTTTTTTTAATTTGACCATGTATTTAAGAAAAATGTGCCAATTTAAAAGAAATATATTTTTTTAACCTTAAGAATAGCATTTAATTATTTTTCTTAGGAGTTAATTGTATTTGAGGACAAAAAAATATTATTTTTTTATATTGGCAGTATTTATTAAATTATTTTTTACTTTTTTGAAGCTCAAAGACATCTTATTTGTCTGTAAAAAAGTGAAAGAAAACTTCTTTTCAGTGAATTTTGGTGACATGTTCAGTTATAAATAGATATTTGTTCTGATCATATGTAAGGTTTTAATGAGAGACTAGAGAAAAATTGAATATTCATTATTAAATCATTTAATTTGTATTTTTAAATATTTTAATATTTATAATAAATAAAGCATGTAATTAATAACATGTAAGAAAGGATACAGTTTTATGACATGTTTAGTTACATCTTGTACTTATCTGACTACTCTAAGGATGATACAAATGAACACATTGGAATTCTAAAAAATGAGACAAGTATTTAAAAGTAATTCTTTCCATATTTTATATTCTCTGTTCAAATGTTAACTTTTATTTAAAAAAGACACATCAAAGTTGATTCTGTTATGTTTAAAAATATTTTTATTATATTAATTTAAATTCATAACATAGAGGGTTGTTCCTTATAGAACCTATTAAGAAAAGATTGCACTTTTTATTACTTCTACCTGGTATTATATACTAATGGATTGTCGTGTTTGATAAAATTAAACAATCTATTTTATTATCATTCTAGTAATACTTCATGTCCAAAATATTATTGTACATAACATTTATTGTAAACTTATTGTTTATTATTGTAAATTAACGCTTAATTAAAAAAAAAATCAAGACACTGAAGATGATCTACAAATTAAACATATTTTCTTGTTGAGTTTGTTTAATTACTATTTTATATTGTATTTCATCATATAAAATTTATTACAACAGTAGAAAGTAATTTATGTTATTATTTTATTTCAGGATCAGTCAATGGACATTATGATGAAGAAAAGAAAGATAAAATTTTAGAAATAGAAAGTAGAAGATTAGAAATAAATGGTACAAATAATAGTTGGAAGTGTGAAGAGCAAGACAGTACAAGTCAAGATTCTGGTTTATGTATGGCAAGTCAGAGTAGTGAAGGGATGTCACCACTTCCACAAAGTGATGATGAAGATAAAAATAGCCATTATAACAATAATAATTTGAAACATAGTTCCACTGTTATGTTTAATCCAGATGATTCAAGTAGTAAACATAATAATTCAACAGCTTATAACATTATTTCTTCAAGTGATACATTGCCAAATGATACTGGTCAGAGCAATATTGTAAATAATGAAAATTCTGAAATATGTGTTGATAGTAGTAAAAATAATATTAATAACGAAAGTGATTCAGATAGTGAATTCATATGGGGTAGTGCCAGTAATGATACAGATGATTTATTTCAACAACCGACAAGAATTGATCATGAGGTTGTTATAAGTAATAGCGATAATACAAGTTTAGAAAATAACAAAGATGTAAATACTGTTACATGTGATAACAGTGTATCAGCCTCTCTTGAAAATACTACATTCCACCATGAGTCAGTTGAAAATTTTGTAACAAAAAATTCCATTGACAATGAATTATCTACTACTGATAGTATAGATAATGATTCCAATTTCGGTTGTAAAGATAGTAAAAATATGGACAATAATTTTTGTGATATTGATAATAGTATTAATGTAGATAACTTAGACAATAATCAAGCTAGTTTTTGTTTTAGTGATGAACATGATAAAAAAGGGGATGAGATTAATAAGAATGATGATTATGATGATGAAGAGTTTGGGAATTTTTCTTGTGTTACCATTCCAAATTGTGATTCAGTTTTAAATAATAGTGTTGTTAATTTTAATAATGAATTTGTAACTTCTGATTTACCAAAAGATGATTCTTTTAAAGAAACTGAAAGTAAGATGCAAAAGGAAGAAGAAGATGAATGTGATTTAGAATTTAAGTCTACAGACTTAGAAAATACATGCAGTGGTAGTGTTATTTGTAAATTATCCAGTGAAGTTACTAATGATGATAGTTTAAAAAGTAAATATGATGATGTAAAATGTCAGGAATTGAGTGATAGTGGTGCTAAGTTTAATTCTGGTGATGATGATGATGATGATTTTAATGAATTTTCAGATTTTACTCAATCATCTGATTTACCAGTGCATTTTCAGCAACCAGAAATTTCACTTCAGAATGTAGAATTGTCTCGTAAAACTAACTCTTCACAGGTGAATTGTTATATTTTATATACTCCAAAGTAAATTTTTGTAGACTATGAAAACATATATAATAAAAACATGTTTGATTAGTGTGTGTGTGTGTGTGTGTGTGTGTGTGTGTGTGTGTGTGTGTGTGTGTGTGTGTGTGTGTGTGTGTGTGTG